>PVJC01009553.1:0-45666 GCA_004026665.1 Murina feae | reverse complement strand
GCCTCTGATGGGGCTGGGGGCAGGTCCCCAGTGATGACACACACACATACACACACACACACACAAAAGGCGCCTGGCAGACTGGGGCCATCATAGGACATCCACTGAGGGGTCCCAGACTGTGAGAGGGCACAGGTCGGGCTGAGGGACTCCCTCCACCCCGAGTGCACAAATTTTTGTGCACCGGGCCCCTAGTATTATATATATTACTAAATATAATATATATATTACTAACAACATCATGTATTTTTTAAAATATATTTTATTGATTTTTTACAGAGAGGAAGAGAGAGGGATAGAGAGTTAGAAACACCACCGATGAGAAACATCAATCAGCTGCCTCTTGCATGGCCCCTACTGGGGACGTGCCCACAACCAAGGTACATGCCCTTGACCGGAATCAAACCTGGGACCCTTTGGTCCGCAGGCTGATGCTCTATCCACTGGACCAAACCGGTCAGGGCAATAACATGTATTTTTAACAGATGTTATTATCCCCATTTAACTGAATATGAAACAGAGGCATAGAGAAGTTGAATAGCTTGACCACACAGTGGTTAAGTGAAAAAGCAGGGATTTAAATCCAGGCTGGCTGACTCCAAAAACTGGACACTTAATGGGGATCCAGAGAAAATAGAAATACATACAGTCAGGGGATGTGGAGAAGGAGCCATGAATTAAGAACTGAAGAAATGGCAGTTTGGACAAAGGAAAAAGCATGTGCAAAGGTCTTGAGGCTGGAGGGAGGTCTAAAGGAGTTGGAAGGGGACCAGGGTTAGAGTGGAAATGAGAGGAGAGCTCCTGAGCAGATAGGTCATAGCTAAACTGTGGAAGGCCCTGCAGGCCTTGGAAATGGCCTTGGATTGTATATCAACTGCAGTGTGAAGCTCTAAAGGCGGAGAGAGGGAGAACTGTGACTGGAAGCTGTAAGTTTGGCCGGTTGCTGTCTGGAGACTAGATGGAGGAGACAAGGGTGGAAGTAAGGGGGCCTGTTAGAAGGTTGTTGTGGTTTGTGTGGGAGAGAAATCACGGTAACTAGAATGAGGGAGAAGGGAAGGTCATAGAATTGGGATTTGTTCTGGAAATACAGATGACTGGTTTTGCTGATGGGAGATGTGAGGGTGAGTGAACAAAAAGATCAGATTTCTGGCTTGAGCAACTAGGAGATGGGGAAGACCAGAGACTAATGATGACTGGGTTAGGCAGGAAAATCAAGAGTATGGTTTGGGACATGGAGATGATAGTAAGTTCTCTGGATGGAGATGTCAAGTAAGCGGCTGATGTACAGTTAGAGCATAGGCAAGGCAGGAAAGGGCAAGCACCCTGTCTGGACTCACAGCCAAGGAGACAGGTGTGGGGAGGGATCTGGGAACCACTAAAGTCCCAGGCACCTTCAAAGCAGCAGCCAGGGAGGGAGAAAGGAAAACTAGGTGTGAGCAGAGAGCCAAGAGGAAAGGGTGTGTGGGGCAGCGGTGCAATGACACAGGTGTGCAACCAAGATTGGTACAGAAAAGGGGCTGCTCCGGGGACTTCCCTAGTGACCTTGATTAGGTTCTCCCAAGGAAGCGGAGAAGGGTACAGAAACAGAGAGGTAGGAGCTGAGGGGCGAATGCTGGGTAAAGAAGTAAACAAGTCTGCTAAATGAAGGGGTATCAAAAATAGGGAGGGTCCTAGCTGGTTTGGCTCAGTGGATAGAGTGTCCAACTGTGTACTGAAAGGTCCCAGGTTGGATTCCAGTCAAGGGCCCATACCCGGGTTGTGGGCTCCCTCCCCACAAGGCATGCAGGAGGCATACAGGAGGCAGCCCATCAATGATTCTTTCATCATTAATGTTTCTTTCTCTCTCTCCCTTCCTCTCTGTACTCAATAAAAATACATTTAAAAGATTTTTTTTTAATAGGGGGGTATTTGCAGGTGCGGGCTACAAGGGGTCAAGGGGTGGGGGACAAGGAAGGCATCTGTAATACTTTCAACAATAAAGATAAACTTTAAAAATATAGGGAGGTATTTGAAGATGGGTATAAGGACTTTGTTTTTTAAGGATGGAATAAATTAGTTCAGGGAGGCAGATGGTGCCATTCTAGAACCCCCCCCCCCCTTCCCTAGTCCTTTCTGACCTTGACAGCTCTCTCCACATAGATCTTGGCATTTCTGAGTCGGTCCATGTGCGGAGACTTCTTGGACAGTCCTGGCCAGAGGACCAGGGAACCTGTGGAAAGGTGAGTAGTGGGGCTCAGCCTAGCATCGCTCCTGGCCCCCTTGGCCCATGCTCCTGCTCCTTCTCTTTCTCTGCCCTTCATCCGGGTGCCCACCTTCTATTGCTCTTCTCCCGACCCGCATTCCCTCCACCCAGTCTTCTCTTCCTCGTCACTACTGCCTCGGACCAGGATGAGTTGACCGCAATAGGCCTCACCGTCCTGCTGCCGGGCATCATCAAGGGCCGGGGTGTGCGGGGGCCCGAGGGGGCGTTGATCTGCGGTGCCCTGAGCATGAATGCCGTGGGCGAGCGACTGGATGGCGCGGCTGCCAGCCAAGCTTTTGCCATCAGCACGAGCCCCGTTGGACCAGGCGGAGGCGGGGCGGGGCCTTGGCAGCGTCTCTGGAGGCCGAAACTCCGAATGGCGTGCCCAGGGACACAGGACGGGGTAACTGGTGCGTGGCTCAGGCGTCTGCGGCTTCTGCGGCCAGTTGCATACCGGGCGGCACCAGGTGGTGGAGCACGGGTGTCTGACCCTCAGCTCCCCCGCGCTCAGAATCAGCGCCGCCCGGGGGCCCAGCATACGCCTTACAGCGCCCCCGCGCCCTCCCTGCGCCCCGCACTGTTGCCTCTCGCGGGATTGCGAAGCAGGGCCCTAGGTTCCGAGGCTCCTCCCTCTGTTTATTGTCGCCTTGGAAACCATTCTTTGCCACAATCAGGCCGCGGTTGGCTGGTTCCAGCAGGTGAACTTGAGTTTCACCTGCCCCAGAGCACTGATGGAGGAAGCGCACAGCACCGGGTTGCCAATTACTATCAGTGCCATGGTTTCTCACTGAGCACTTCCTGGGGTTCCAGTCATTCCATAGTATTTATAGAGGACCACGTGCTAGGCAATGGGCTAGGTGATCCCTGACCTCATGGAGTTTAGAGCCCAGTGGAGAGGAAATGAAAAGTAAGCAACAAAGGTATATAGGAGCTGTAAGTATGGTAAGGGCAATGAACTAAAGCCAGGAAAGTGGCTTATACTGGGTAAGCAGTCAATGTCTCTGAAAAGGTGACATTGAAGCAAAAACTTTACAGAATGCAAAGGTTAGGAGTTGGCCAGGGAAGAGGGGAGAAAAATAGCATTCCAGGGAGAGGTAAGCCTCAGCAACAGGAGGGTAAGAGCCTTTCTGGGGAACTAAAAGGATGCCCATGTGGCTGGAGCTTGGTGAGGCGGGATTACCTCTGCAGGGCCTGACAGATGGGGCTAGGAGCAGGTCCTTGGGGATAGATTTGAAAGACCATCTATGCAGGAAACAACGATCAAGCACAGAACACACTTCTCCCATCACCCCACAATAACTTGGAAATACAAAATCACATCATCGTTGTCAACTGCAGAAAAATTGTAACTGAATTTATGCACAGCTTTCAAGACAAGACTAAGCAATCCTTTTGGGGTGGTGGCAAAGTAGTATCCTCAAGTCACAGGTGAGATAAATAAGACTCCAAGATCTTACATAATTTGCCTCATCACACAAAGCCAGCACTGGAACCCAGATCTAACTCCAAGACCTTACCCTTAAACACAAACACTGTTAACATCATGAGCCCATGTTATCACTCTGAAGGCTGTCTGTTGGTCACGGAAATATGGGTAGCTTGAGAGGCAAACTCTAGCAGTGCCCATTTAAGCAAACTCCAGGGAAGAGAGTACCTGTCCAAAAAGCCAGCTTTGTGTCGTCTCTGGCTAGATTTGCCCATTCAGTGAAGGTGGGTCCTCCACCTAAGTGCCCACATAACCCCACCACACACATCACTCTACCCAATCCCCCACTGGCTGGTGACTGGACTTCCCAAAAGGCATGTCCCCAGGACAGGGCCAGCTGATTGGAAAGCATCCAGTCTGTCCTCATCAAGGAGCAAATTTGGTTTTAGGGCCTCCAGATCAGAGATGGATCCATGATCAGACTGGAGTTTTGGCTGGCTCACCCAGGCAATGCCGTCCTGCGAGGGCTGAGTGAGCAGCTGCCATACTCTTTAGTGAGTATCTTCACTGTAAGCACCTTTAACATTCACTGCAAAGCTAGAACAGTCATCTGCCCCAGAGGAGGGCACACCTCATTCTGCAAGGCAGGAGGAAGAGGTCACAGAGGTAAGTCATAAAGGGGATGATAGTTATCCGAGTTGCCCCCAGCCCCAGCTCTTCCTCCCTTTAACATCACCTTGTCCTCTACTTCAAGAGACCCGTCGGCCATCTAGGACACTTTTGGAAGTTCAGCTCAAAGGCCGACTCTTCTGAAATTCTTCCCTGGCATCCTCTTCCATAAATATATGCCCTCCGGGCCCCAAGACTTGAGAATATGGAACACTTCAGCACATCTACTTACACACCTGGCTTTTACCAGTCCCCCAAATCTCTCCAAGACAGGGATAATGTCATTGTCCACGTCTAGCATGATGGAAGTCATCAGCTTGCATAGTGGGCTGGTGGAAAGATTAGCTATTGTTTCTTTAGTACCAGTATAGCAGGTACTATGTGAGCTTGTTTACATTAATTATCTCCACTTTATAATTTACTCAAATTCAGCATGAGTTGGGACTCATGCCGGGCTGATGTAGCTCAGCGGTTGAGTGCCAAGCCTGGAACCAAGAGGTCCCCAGTTCAATTCCCAGTCAGGGCACATGCCCGTTGCAGGCTCCATCCCGTGTGTCTGTGCGTGCAGGATCCAGCTGATTGATGTTTCTCTCTCATGGATGCTTCTAACCCTCTCCTTTCCTCTCTAAAAAATTAATAAAATATATTTGAGTTGGGACGCAAATACAAGCATTCTTGTTATATTTTGAGTTTTCACCAAGTCTAGCACTGTCCAATAGAGCTTTCTGTGGTCATGAAAATGTCCTATATATGTACCATCTGACATGATAGGCAATAGTCACTGATAGCTATTGAGCACTTATGTTGTTGGTGGGACAGTATGAGTAAATTTTAAACCTTATTTGGTTTAAATTAAATATAAATAACCACACATGGCTACTGAGTACTGTCCTAGTATTGGTAGAGGCAGAAGTCTTGGATTTGAAGTCTACCCTCTTGCTAAATTTGGGGCAAGCTACTACATCTTATGGAACCTGTTTCCTTAGCCATAAAATGGGATCACTGTCTCTCCGAGGTTGGCTTTTAGCCCAAATGAGTTCATTAGGCAAAAAGGACCAAAGCTCTTTATAAGTAGAGATACCAGTTTTTAAAATGGGTGGTGCCTAGATTGCAAGGAAGTCTCTGATTAGGGCCGTAGGCAGGGATGTCAAGAACCATCATTAAGATTGCCTCTGGTGGTGACCCCAGGCCCAAGTACCAGTCACATGGTCTTAAGAAAAAGCCCCACCTCCCCTTTTCACATATGTAGACAAAGCACAGACCTCATGCAGCCCCAAAGGGGCAAGAAGAGAGTTTAATCAGGGGAGGGGGGACCCATCAGAATAAGAAAAGGTACAGCAAGCATGGGAGCAGAGAAGCCAGAGCAGGTGGGAAGGCCCGGCCAGGAATCTGATAGGACTCACCTCTCCACCTCAGCACTGACACAAGGCAACAGTGACCCTCTCAGTTGGGAGGCCTTGAAGTGGCCCCTGTAGCCAGAGTTTGCCTGGTTTTCTGGCTCCAGCTCCTAGGCATGGCTGGTGGCCACTGGTTCAGCCCTTGTCCCCAACCAGTGCTGAATGGCGATATTTAGGCAGAGCTCAGGAAGCTGGCCACTGCTTCCACTGGGCTCAAGGAGGCTTGAGAATAAGAGGGCAAGGGAGAGGAACTGGAGTCTGAAACCTCCCTCCCTCCCCACATGGGGTGACTTGGGGGAGGAACAGTAGTCGCCTTTTGGCTCCAGGCCCGCCCAGACCCACAGCGACCAATAAGGTACAATCACTGGGACCAGTCACAGCCACTGGAGATGGAGGTTATTTAAAAAAAAAAGACAAAAAGGTTACAGTCTCCTACAAGCACAGAGTTTAAGTTTCAGGACACTAAAAAAAAAAAATCCGTCCTCCCAGGGGACTGAACATCAGAAGCCAGCCTGACCAGGCACGTGTGGCCTTGGGGCAAGTTCACTGCTGCTTTGTCACCAGCTAGCAAGCGCACCACCCCCCTCCCCCATTTAATGCCCACCCCAACCCAGTTCCCCTCCTCTGCTTCTGCTGTCGCTCTGAGAAGTGACTCCAGGACGCCTTTGCAGAGACACAGGAGATTCTGAGGGGGAAGGCCACAAGATCCAGCCGGATGTTTAAAACTGTCAAGAGAACAAAGAAATGGTGAATGGTTACTGCTGTATTCCAGTAGGCCTGCTGAGGGGCAGAGCGGGGTCAATCTGAGAGCTGCCATTGTGCTCAGACCTCTATGTGGGGGCAGATTGGGTCTCAGGACACCCCTATGGGCATGCTTTTCCCAGTGATCTTTGGGACAACTGGCCCTAAACCTAGCACTAGACAAGGCAGTGAAATTAAAGGTGGTATGGGCTTTTCCACAGCGTCTCTTAGCGATGTCATGGAGGCTGCTATAAAGCACTGTTACAGCAACTTGCTTCTTTAGAGATGCAAGGGCTTGGGGACTCAGAGGGCTCAAGCTCTATGTGGTCCTCCAACCTAGGACAGGCCCTTAACAAGTTTTCTGCCATCAAGTATCCCCCATGGTGTCAAGAACAGCCCTGGACATTTTACAGATCAGAGGTTGTAGACCAATGAATGGCAAAGCCCCAAAATGAGCCCATACAGTGTTTACAAGAATATGAATTAGTTGCCAGCCTTGAATATATTGGAGACTCTGGATACTAATCCAGACTTTGGGATTCTTTTTTTAACTAGAAGCCCACTGCAAGAATAGGGCTTCCCGAGCCAGAGGCTTCACTCCCTTCTCTGCTGCCTCGATCCCTCCCTTCTCTGCTTGGCTCCCTTCTGCAGCACTTGGTTTCCTTCTAGGCTGTCTTCAGTCTTCACTCCACACCTGTGTATACAAATTAACCGCCATCTTGGCTGGTTTAATTTGCATATAGTCGCTCTTATTGGCTGGTGGGCGTGGCTTGGGTATCTTGGAGTAATGGTTAATTTGCATATTACTCTTTTATTAGATCTATTTATTTATTACATACAGTTTTACAAAGAGTAGTACATATATCTCTTTTCCCCCCTGCCCTTCCCCCCACCTTCCCTACCCCCCCAGTGTTTTGTGTCCATGGTTATGCTTAAATGCATGCATGAAAGTCCCTTGGCTGATCTGTTACCCCCCCACCAACACTCCCTGTCCTTGTTGCTGTAATTTGACAGTCTGTTTGATCCTGCTCTGCCTCTGTATCTATTTTTGTTCACCAGCTTATAATGGTTATTATTATCCATAGATGAGTGAGGACATGTGATATTTTTCTTTCATTGACTGGCTTATTTCACTTAGCATTATGTTCTCCAGTTCCATCCATGCTACTGCAAATGCTAAGAACTCCTTCCTTTTTACAGCAGCATAGTATTCCATTGTGTAGATGTACCACAGCTTTCTAATCCATTCATCTGCTGATGGGCACTTAGGCTGTTTCCAAATCTTAGCTATGGTAAATTGTGCTGCTATGAACATAGGGATGCATGTCCTTTCTGACTGGTGTTTCTGGTTTCTTAGGATATATTCCCAGAAGTGGGATCTGTGGACATTTATTAAAGAACAAGTACAGATTCCCACATGGGGAGGGGGAAAGAATCTCTTTTATTATTTTTTAAAATATACTATTGATTTCAGAGAGGAAAGAAGAGGGAGAGATAAATAGAAACATCAATGTGAGAGAGAATTATGGTTCAGCTGCTTCCTGCATGCCCCACACTGGGGATCAAGCCTGCAGCCTGGGCATGTACCCTGACTGGGAATCGAACCATGACCTCCTGGTTCATAGGCTGATGCTCAATCACTGAGCCATGCTGACCAGGTAAGACTTTGGGATTCTTTTGAAAGCTGTAAGTTGAAGCTGTATGGTGGTGATCCTCTTCAGGTGAGGCATGAGTTCACTAGGATCCTACACAATCCACTTCACTCATGTATATTACCTGCCCAACCTCTGCAGACACCTGAATATGTGACCCCAGCCAGATGCCAAAGTCCTATTCCAGAATCTTTGAATCTGACACTTAGCTCCTAGTCCCGGTTCTCCCACTTACTGAGGCACCTTGGGCAGGTGATTTAACTTCTGGAGCTCCAGTTTACTAATCTATAAAATGGGGATTAACACCTGCCTCAAATATTGTGTTGTTTTTTTTTAAACATAGAGAAACACTGATAGGAGAAACACTGATCACCTGCCTCCTGTATGCCCCTACTGGGTATTAAGTCCACAACCCTAGCATGTGCCCTAACTGGGAATTGAATCGGCAACCTTTTGGTGCATGGGACAATGCTAAACCAACTGAGCCTCTATGGCCGGGCAAAGATCGATTAAGGTACTGGTTCTCAACCTTCTGGCCCTTTAAATACAATTCATGTTGTGACCCAACCATAAAATTATTTCCGTTGCTACTTCCTAACTGTAATGTTGCTACTGTTATGAATCGTAATGTAAATATCTGATATGCAGGATGGTCTTAGGTGACCCCTGTGAAAGGGGTTGAGTAGCGCTGGTTTAAGGTTAGTTTTAAAAAATATATTTTTAATATATTGTTTAAATATATTATTTATTTCAGAGAGGAAGGGAGAGGGAGAGAGAGATAGAAACATCAATGATGAGAGAAAAATCACTGATTGGCTGCCTCCCACACACACCCCACTGGGGATGGAGCCCACAACCCAGGCATGTGCTCTTGACCGGTATTGAACCCGGGACTCCTCAGGCTGAGGCCAATGCTCTATCCACTGAGCCAAACCAGCTAGGGTTGGTTTAAGGTATTAAGGCATGTGAATTGCTTTTTAGCTGCATAACTATAAAAATGTAATTATCGTAAGAGTGATTAGTGCATGAATAAGTATTAAATTGGGGCAAGAACTATTTTTCTTCACAGTTGAATGCAAAGGCCTCCTAGTGCCCTGGCCATAAAACTTTGGTACTACAATACATAGAACACTTACTATCTGCCAACTGATATGCTTTACATACATTTCCTCATTGTTCAACCACAATGAAAGGTTCATATTAATTACTGAGTTTCCTCATTTTGCTGCTGAGAAACAGGCTTAGTTAAGAGGTTCAGTCCATGCCCAAGTAGGCATGGAGCCTGGACTCACACCCAGGTGGTCCACACCCAGGAGGCCTGAGAGGTTAGGGTTAGGACCAGAAGATTTTTGCTCAGAATGAGGACTAGCTTGTCCAACACTGTGTGATCTGAATAAGCACACTTACCCTGTGCGCACAGTAAAGCTACTTTGTATGCTGGCTGTCCTCAATATAATTAAAGCCCAGGGGAAGAGGGTGTAATTTCCATTTTTAGGAATCTGAGCTCCTTCTGGGCTGGGCCTGCATGCACCGGTAAGAATAAACACTAAATCTACCATCTAGGGATCACTGTCAATTGTGAATGGAACATGTCAACAAACCAAAGATTGTTTGGAAGAAGAGAAAAAGAAGGCGGCATGTTCTGAATATCTAAACAAGAACAACTGTGTCATCAGTACATCAATGTTTACAATTCCTCCTCTTCAGAGGACTGCAGTCCTTTCAGTTAGGAAGGCACAAACAGTTGAAAAAAGATCCAGAGGACTTAGGCCAGGAAAGTGATGGAAAACAGCTTGAAGAAATCATGGCTTGAAGCCTGAGAAACAGACACTGAAGGGAAATATTTAAGTCTCTTTGAGAAGTGCAATTACACTGATTAATTGTCCTACATTCCTAGAAAATCGACATGTGGATTTAACATGCCTCACTTGGGGCTTGAACTAGATATAGAGAAGGACTTTGTACATTTTGAGGTATAGAATCTGGCAACTAAGACCCAATAAAAGACTATGAGAGAGGTATCCCCTAGATACCCGTTATGGAAAATGCCCTGCACCTCTGAAAGATGAAGCTCATGTTCTCCAGCCCCGGGCTGATTTGGCACCTACCAGAGATCCTAGAGGCCTCAGGAAATACTCACACACTAGCACCACTTTCCTGCCAGATGCTAAAATCTTAACAGGACCCATAGCTGCTCCCATCTCTGGGAAAAAACCAGGAAAGCCCCTACTTACATTCTTAAGGAACTCCTCAGCTACGATACGGGCACGGGCGTTGACCGACAGCTTCATTTCACTGATCTCTTTGTCTATCTCCTCCATGAAGTGGATCACAAAGTCCACTAACTTGTGTTTATACATCTGCTCTGTGTGGAAGTTGGTGATCAGAAAACTGATGTCATAACCCTAGGAAAGGAAGACAGCAGGAAGAGAAAAAACAGGAGATTAGCATCCCAGGGGGAGCTTAGCTGGCCATGTCTTCTGGGTTCACTCAGTCACATGCTTCCAGCTGATTGCAATCTTCTCTCAAGCTACACACCTTTCAGTCAACAGCCACCTGCTCTGGTGGGGTGTCTATGTTGGATCCAAGGAACTGAACCCAGTTGAGGATTTTGTGCGTATCAGACGTCTCAGGAAGACTATCTGTGGCACAAATAGCAGCATTCAGAATGAGCCAAGGGAGAGTGAAGTGACTTGAAATTTTGTTACGGAAGAATCTAACAGGGAACACTTAGTCTGGAGAGAAGAGATGCTGTGGGAGACTGATGGGATAGAGTCTTTAGCTGTCAGATAGGTTGTGTGTGGAAGAGTAATTTTACTTATTCTGGGAGGCCTGAGAGGTTAGGGTCAGGACCAGAAGATTTTAGCTCAGAAGGAGGACTAGCTTGTCCAACATGTCTAATGTATCTGGTGATGCTGCATGCTGCTCTGTGTGGGTGGTGTCGCTCAGTCATTGGGGACATTTTAAGTCAATATGACAGGGAGTCTGTGGAAAGGACTGAAGTACAAAGTCTGCAACAACTGACCCAGTCAATTATATCCTTGAAAGACTATGCAATCAGCTAGCGGCAGAGCTTAGAAAGGATTTGACTTCCTGTGTCCTTTCTGCTGCTACATTCTCAAGTCCAGCAGTGGTTGGATGCCCTACAGCTAGAGCAGCAGCAATCTTGGTTCTAGAAACAACCCCATGGCAGTGACAGTGGACTTAGTGATAGAATCCTGGACATCATGAACATGTAAATCACGGTCTCACCTCCACTGGTTTCCTTCGAAGGATAAAGAAATTCTCTGCTCGCATCATCATAAAGCGCATGAACTTGTGGCATAAAATCTTCTCAATCTCATCAGCCTATTGAGAGCAAAGCAGAAAAGTTTCCCTAAAGCTGATACCATAGACCAACAGCAACCCGCAGCCGGGGTTTTGACCCAATTCCCCCAAGGCTCACTGAAGCCAGAGGGGTTTGGGACTGGAGCACTCTGCCTGAACTTTGAATCATGGGGCACTTGGTTGCCAATGGAAAGGAAGGTCTACAATATTAGATGCGCTCCAACAGAGCATTATCATGATCCCGTCTTTGTCCATTCCAGAGAGGGAATTTTGGCAAACCCGAGTCTTCTACCCACTACTTCCAGAGTCCTCACTTATATGCAAAGATGCATTTCTCTTTCTCATTTCACTAGTGCTACATCTCCCAGTCTGGGATATATTTCACCTGGGTTATCAGCGATAACCTTAGGTGATCTCCCCTTTAATAAAACTGAACATGAGCCCTGACCGGTTTGGCTCAGTGGCTAGAGCATCGGCCTGCGGACTGAAGGGTCCCAGGTTCGATTCCGTTTAGGGGCATGTACCTTAGTTGCGGGCACATCCCCCATAAGGGGTACACAGGAGGCAGCTGATTGATGTTTCTCTCTCATCAATGTTTCTATCTTTCTCCCTTCCTCTCTGTAAAATATCAATAAATTTAAAAAAATAAAAAATAAAATTGAACATGAAACGATTCCCAATTTCTCCCTGCTGAACTTAGATATTTCTAAGAAGTAATTTTGCAGCTGGGTAATAGTTAGCCCTGAATGGTCCCCAACACTTGGTAATCTCCTTTTTTAACAGAGAGGAGACCTCAGAGGTAGGGCTTCCTATATGCAACAGAATCATTGTTTTCATATGTTTATTTTTTAGAGTTCCCTCCATCTGGCAAGTGATATTGTTTTTCCACTTATGACATAGCTTCTATTAAAGAAACTAAGTCGATTTAAAGAAACCTACTAAGTAAATAGCTGTTAAGATGGTACACAGATATGGCAAAAATTATGGGGGTGCTGAGAAGGTCAGACATTTGTAAAAACATCTGAGGAAACATAACTGCACTGTTTTCTTACCCTAAATCTTACTTTCAGAGTTTATGGCTATCAAATTGGTACTGGTACTATTTATTTTCCTGAACTGGACTTATTCTTCACTCCTTAGGAATGGATCTATGAGCCAATACTAACTGGCCCATGGCCTTGGCTGCTACATTTCCTGACTTCTAATCCAGGACAAGGCCTAGGAGATAAGAGTTGCTCGCTCTTTATTCTACCGACCTGCTGAGTTTGGCAAATCATTTCCTGGGTATGTAGTCTAGTTTCCATCCACCCAGATCTCAGTAGGGATCCCTGGCCTCATGGAGAGGCAGGGGCTCTGCAGTGAGCTCACCTGTTTCACAGCAATGCTGACCCGCACAGAGTTGATGGAGCCCTCAATGAGAACCTTTTCCTTCTCATTCCTGCTGATGGTCACAGGTTGTAACAGGAGCTCTTTGCTACTCCTGAAAATACAATGTCACAAAGGCTCTGTACTAGAGAGGAACAGAATGCTCAGGGAGACCCTACACAGGTCTTAGAATCACTTCCTGAGACCAGAGTCCAAAGAACAGGAGACTCACAAGCAGGGCTGCTTCAATATGGGGGCCAGTGAGTGTATTCTCCAATAGAAAGAGCACAGGCTCTGGAGTCAGGGCAAAGACGTTTTGAAATCCAGCCTCCCCTTGTTATTTTTCTGTGCAGGTTATCCTACTGGAATCTCAATTTTCTCATCTGTAAAATGACTGATTCCTATTTCACTGGCAAGAACTGAGAGAGATAAAAAGGGGTCAAGTGTCCAATAGCATGCCAGGAACATGGTGGGAGGAGCTTTACAAATGACAGCTCTTATTTTAATATAGGCAAACCCACATATCATTTAAGGAATGAGAGAAAGGATGCCTTGGAGAAAAGGACAAACTAACTCAGTCTGGCATCTTAATTATCAATCCCTAATGATTCATTTATTCAGTATTAAGACCCCTCTTAGCTCATTTTCCATTTTCATGCTTCTGCATCCCTAGATCTATGTAATCAACTGTGATGGTAGTGTCTGTGAGCTGTTGTCACATTAAAATGCCTATTAGGGCCTGGCTGGTGTGGGTCAGTGGTTGAATGTTGTCCCATGAACCAAGTCACAGTTCAATTCTCGGTCAGGGCACATCCCCGGGTTTTGGGCTCAATCTCCAGTGTGGGGTGTGCAGAAGGCAGCCAATCAATGATTCTCTCTCATCATTAATATTTCTCTCTCTCTCCCCCTTCTTCTCTGAAATCAATAACAAAATTTTTAATGCCTATTAGAAACAATGTGTTAAGTAACATAACATGGCACATGCTAACATCTTGTCAATTTTTAAAAATTTAAATCTTATCAACATAGTGAGATAAACCATGTCTCTCAGTTACACATATGCTCCAGATTAAACTTTAAAGGGTAAAAGAATAACTTGCTTACAAAACATAAACTAGATAAGAGAATATAACCCAAAATGCAGAATATTTGGAGTAGGAGATGAAAGAGTCCAGGTTGATTGGTTAAATTAGAAAAGAATAGAGATAGCATCTCCGGTAACTAAATCCTCCATCCTCTCTTAAACTACTCTTAGGCTCAATAATACCACAGGACACACTTCCTGAACAGCTCTGCTCTGAGAAGAAGTACCTGTGTCAAGCAATCTTTGCACCAGACTAGAATCTCCCCTGGGTTTGTCCTGCTAACCCACGGACCCTGTTTTCTGAGCTCCAAATTAGGAATCACTGTTCATCTGGCAGCAAGACAAAATATGTGAACTGTTATTGTCCTGACAACTCCAGCATGGACATTCAGGGCACATTCTAGCCATCTGTGGGGCTGCACCCATCACCCCCCACCAAGACCTTTTCTTCCCTACCTGACTTCAACCTCCGGTTTGTTGTGTCGTTCCACAACCTGGGAGGAGAAATTCTCCAGGCAGAGGGCAGCCTGCAACGTGGCCCGCACGGCACTCAGGTAGGGACGGAGAGTGGCAGTCTGTAGGAAAAACCCCAAGGGAGGATCAGAATCTGTCTCACAGACCCACTGGCCCCCTGCTTTAGCTACTCAGGATTCCCAGAGTACTGAGCCCGGCTCTCAGACAGCAAAGTAAAGGTGCCTACCATTCTAATTTCCTGAGCAGTAGATCTCAACAGGGGACCATTCTGCCTGCCAGGGGAACTCAGCAATGTTGAGACATTATTCACTGGCATGACTTGGGATGGGGCGCTACTGGCACTAAGTAGATAAGAGGCCAAGCATACCACGGAACGTTCTACAATGCACAACGAAGAATTTTTCAGGCCCGTAGAGTGCTGAGGTTGAAAAGCTCTGGTATAGAGGCATGCAGGTGAGTGACTGTCCTCAATTATCTTTTGAACCAACATATGGATGTCTACTATGCGCCAAGCACTGAGCTAGGTGCTGGAAATTTAAGATGAATAAGACCATCTCTACTCTTAATATAGCTCAATGGGGAGGAAAACTGTGGCATATAAAGGATAACTGTGGCATAACTAGATTTGTATTTATAGAGGAAATTGGCTATTTGAAGATGAAAAAAAAATTGGAATTTTTCAATAAGAAAAAGAATAAGGGCATCCCCACCTGAAGGATCTGCTTCTAGCTACACTGGCTTATCTTCATTTCCTTATGCTGGTATTAGTCAAGTTGATTTCTCACCTCAGGTCTTCACACATGCTCAACTATCCATCTGCAGGCTTTTCTAACCTCTCTTTACTTCAGTCATCCTTCAGATGTTGATTTGCTCAGAAAAGGGCTCTTCCTCAGAGAACACTTTGACTTGCCCTTCAAAGCATTTCTTAAAATTTATAACAACACATTCTTCATACATCTTTAGTAAAGTGATCTCTCTTTCTCTAGACTGTGAGCCTCATGATCAATAGACCATGTCTGTTTTATTCAAATCTACATACCCTACACCTAGCTCAGTTAGTACCTAACATACAAGGTGGGACAAAAGTAGGTTTACAGTGTGAGTATACAAAAGTCTGTTCTTGTATTATGATTTATTAAGGTATTGTTTCCCATATGAACTGTAATCCTATATTTTGCCCCACCCTGTATACAGTGCCTTATTCATTTCCTATACAATAAATGAATGAAATAACTTAAGCAAAGTTAGGATAACACAACAGGGCAGTAAGAGTTCCAGAAGTAGTAATGAATACAATGTTGCTGTTCATGGAAAGTATTTTAGAGTCAGTAAATGAGGCTCAATGACAGCCTGGAGATTCATGGAGAATCTCAAATGCCAGGCTACTGAGTTTGGCTTTTGTTTTATGGTGGTAAGAAACTGCTGGGGAATTCCGAGGGGAAGTTATACTACTACAGCAGCATGGAGGCTCTGTACAGAATGGACTGGAGAGGGAAGTGAGACAGAAGGCAGAGAAGGTTATTCAAAGAGCGCTGAGGAGAGCCTGGACGGGGGCTGTGGAAGAGGACAAGCAGAGTATCACGGGGATTGGACTGACATAAGATGTAAGTAATTATGAAATAAAATACCTCCCAACAAACGACAGTCCATCAACACAATGAAATATTACTCAGCAACAGAAATTTTAAATGACCAACCCCGTGATGCCTGCCCTTTCACCATTAAAACAGTCTCACAGCCTCAATAAACTTTATTTTTTTTTAAAAATCGAGAGGTATGGCCAGTATAAGGAACACAGGAGGAGGAGCAATTTTAGGAGAGAAGTAAAGCTTTGCTCTGGAGGCCTAATGTCAAGGTGTCTTCAAGATGTCCAGGCAAACCTTTGAGAGAGTTGAGGAAGGCAGATTCAGGAGTCACCATAAAACACAAGGCCAGGAAAGCCAGGAGACCAGGTACTGGTCACTCAACTTCCGGAAACATTTATCAAACGGGAGGATCTCCAGGGAGGAAGGGGTCGGCGGTACCAGATTTCACAGATTACATACTACAGTAAGGCTAACACAGCAAGTTGTGACCAGGAAGGGGCTTGGTGGAGGCAGCGTACGACACCCTTCGCTACGGTAGGCGCAAGGCAGGGGTAAGGAAAAGAAGGGGACACAGCAATCTGGACGCTTCCCTGGGAAGCTGTGGGGTCAAGCAGGCAGGAGGGAGCAGAGCAGTGTATTGAGTGAAGTTCGTCTACTCTGGGTGGGGAAGTGGCCCTACTACACGCCTCAGCGCCTACAACGGGCTCAGGCCTACTATGTGCTGGGAGGCACTACCACGGGTCTAGAAGTGCCACTTGCGGCTCCCTCCAAGCATCAGCGGTATTCCGTGCCTGTCCCCGAGAGCCGGACCAGGATGCCACCGGGCCTGCTGCCACCGGGGCGTCACCCGCTTGCCCCTTCCTCGTTCGGCCCTACCCCGCCCCCTTCCTCCCAGCCTCCTCGTGCCCCCAACCCCCCAGCGCCCCTTGGCCCGGGCCTGTCCGCCGCCAGGCCGTATCCCCCCGCCCCAAACCCACGGTGCGAAGGGAGAACAGAGGGGCGAAGCGGGGGGACGGGGGAGGGTCCCCGGCCCGGCACTCTCACCATCGCGGGCGCTGGCTGGGCCGGAAAGCGGAAGCACGGAAGTGGCCCGGCCCGCGACGCCTGCCCTTTCCCAGCGGCGCAGCCGCAGTCTCCGCCCAGCCTTCCGGACGGTACCATCTGTGCTCCGGGCGGGGGAAGGGAGGCCTCGGAACACTGGGTCCTTTGGAATTTTTCCCGCTGCTGCTGCCTTGCTTTTTTTAGGCTCTTGAAGTGTCACATAGATACTGAAGCTTCTTCCGTTGTCCATGAAGCTGTCGCTTCTGACTCTGACCTGTTTGGCTGCCTTTCCGCTTTCTTTCCCCATGGTTATGCAATGGTGCAGCCCGGCCGTAGGTTGGGCACCATATTTGGACTAAGCGAGGCGGAGGAGGCCTTCGTTCCTTCCGGCTCTGCGCCCCCATCCTTTCCCCCGGCCCCTCCTACCGCCGGCCCCAGGGGCTCGGCGGGACTAACCGTCTGACTGAAAACCCGGCCGCCGAGCCCCGCCCTCCAGCCCGGCTGACCCCTAGGGCAGACCCGAGGCAGACCCTCACCCCCGGGCAGCGGCCAGCGGACGGCCAGCAAACCCTCCCCCGCCAGCCACTGCGGCTCGCCCTTCCGTGTCTCCGCCCCCGCGTCAACTGCAGGGCCCGCTCTTAGCCAGTTCCGGGTGCTTGCTACACCAACCGGAACTCCCCGCCCCCTGTCGCGACCCGGTGGTCGTAGGTGGCTGGGGTGAGGAGGTAGAGGGGGCGGGGGCCGCGTTAGGGGTTCCCGAGAGGACGGGGACCCTGAGGCGGGGTATTGGCGCAACCCACGGGGGGGGGGGGGGGACCAGCCTTTAAGCAGTCCCACTTCTTCTGTGCCAGTCACTGAACTGGGCTCTTGACGAGCATCATCTCTTAATCCTCAGAACATCCCGGGGAGGTAGGTACTGTTGTTATCCCCGTTTTACAGATTCAGACTTCTTAGGAGGAAACAGACCCAGACTTCTTTCGTCCCCATTTTACAGATGGAAAAACCGAGACTTAGGAAGGTTAAATAACATTATCAGTCACATGGAGAATGGTAAGCCTGGGCTTGGACCCTGATAACTCTCGCTTACCAGCCACATTCTTAACCATTATCAGGGAGGGGCAAAGGTGGGGATGGGCGAGACCAGACGAGGCTGGGCGGCAAAATGAACACATTGTAAGAATGGGATGCTTGGAACTCAGGCTTAGTTAGCCGGAGGAGTAGAACAAAAGGGAAGAGCATCAGGAAGACAGGCATAGTACATCATGGTGGTGAGGCGCACAGATGCACACCCACTTGCATTCAAATTGCATTTTGGTAAGTTTGGGCATGTACCCTCCCCCCCCACTACAGAGTCTCAGTTTCCTTAGTTGTAAAATGAAGATCACATGATTCCTGTTCAAGGGGTTGGAATTCAGTGAGAAGTTGGTAAAATGCCCTGTGCTTGGTGCACAGTAGGTGCTCTGTGAGTAGAAGCTGTGCCATCAACCTGTCAAAAGGGTACTGAAGCCTGGTTTTCTTGATGCTCTCACACGATGGAGAGAGCCCTTGGGCTTTTCTTGTGCCATTTTATCTACCATCAATGGTCCTCTCATCTCCAGCTCCCCAGGGTCCTGTATCCTAGGCCATGAGTGAACTGAAGGACTGCCCCTTGCAGTTCCATGACTTCAAGTCTGTGGACCACCTGAAAGTTTGTCCACGCTACACGGCAGTGCTGGCCCGCTCTGAGGACGATGGCATCGGCATCGAGGAGCTGGACACTCTGCAGCTGGAACTTGAGACCCTGCTTTCCTCTGCCAGCCGGCGCCTGCGAGTGTTGGAGGCTGAAACCCAGGTGATACCCTACAGAGGGGACATCACCAGGGATGGACTGTGACAAGTTATGGGTGGGTCATTCAGTTAGCCCCGTCTGCTAAAGCCTGGGGTACAGGAGGTTGGAAAGGGAGGGAGCAACCCAAATTGGACTTGTGTGATATGCAGGAACATGGGTAATCCTCATAAATTGCAAGATTTTTACTTCACCAAGCATTTATTGACACACACACCCCACCCTCCATTATGTTGTGGGTACTATGCAGATCATTAGAGAGGGGTAATTAGGACAATTCTGGCTTTCAGGGAGTTTGCCAACTAAAAGGAGGGTGAGTTCAGACAAGTACCAGGTGATGTGTTACAGAATGAAGAAACCTGCTTTTGAGTCTTGGCCTAAGCACTTGCTAGTGTTGCTGTTTTCAGCTATGTGACTTTGGGAAAGTTACGTTTTATTTCTGAGCATTAGTTCTCTATTTGTAAACTAGCTGAAAAATAGCACCTATCTCAGAGCTTTTGTGAGAATTAAGAGAAAATTTTTTCTTTTTTTTTTTTTGCAAAGGCTCAGCCTAATGTAATAAGTGAAGGTTTGCTGGGAGGCTTACTTGTCTTCCCCGAAACGTTACCACCAGCATATTTTCCCAGAGCTAACATGTACTAGGTCGTTTGGCCTTTCTGCTAAGTTCTACAGAAGTGCATCACAGTACAGACAAGGAATGGAAAGATAAGTATATGAATAAAATCCTGAGATAGGTACAGAAAATGAGCAAGTTTGAAGGATGAATAGGAGTTTACTAAGTAAAAGGGGGATGGGGAAAGACCTTGGTGTCTCCTCAAGTTCTAGATGCTAATTCTTTACTGGGAAAAGAGTTGTCCTGTGTCTTCCCTTCTCCCCCTTAGTGACAGTCTCTGAATTTCAGATCCTCACTGACTGGCAGGATAAGAAAGGTGACCGACGATTCCTGAAGTTGGGTCGAGACCATGAGCTTGGGGCTCCCCCCAAACATGGGAAGCCCAAGAAGCAGAAACTGGAAGGGAAGGCAGGACATGGACCGGGCCCTGGCCCCGGGCGACCCAAATCCAAAAACCTTCAGCCCAAGATCCAGGAATATGAATTCACTGACGACCCAATTGACGTGCCACGGATCCCCAAGAATGATGCCCCCAACAGGTTCGGGGCCAGAGAACATAGAGGGGCATTGGGATTTGGGAAGTGGAGACTGTGGAGAAGCCCTGGGCTGAGGCTTGTGGGGCATGGGTGCCCACTGAGGATCTGTTTCTCCCTGCAGGTTCTGGGCTTCAGTGGAGCCCTACTGTGCTGACATCACTAGTGAGGAGGTGCGCACGCTGGAGGAGCTGCTGAAACCCCCAGAAGACGAGGCTGAACATTACAAGGTAGAAACCCTAAGCCTCAACAGACAAGGTAGAAGGCAAGAGGGCTCAGAGGTGCCTCAAAATTAAAACTCCCAAAGTCATGTATCATCTTCCTTTCCCTACCCTGCCCAGTCTCCTGTCTGCTCCGTTATCCCACTCAGACATCCAATCTCTCATCTTTCTCCCTGCATTGTCTTCCTTCTATCCCATCCAGATGGTTACTATTGAATTC
The DNA here is from genome assembly GCA_004026665.1 of Murina feae. Taxonomy (NCBI): domain Eukaryota; kingdom Metazoa; phylum Chordata; class Mammalia; order Chiroptera; family Vespertilionidae; genus Murina; species Murina feae. The sequence goes on along the minus strand of PVJC01009553.1, from coordinate 25,250 downwards.
AGTAAGGCTTTCTCTTGTTTGCACATCTCCATCCCCTCTGTTTTGGTTCAAGACTTCCATCAGCTTTTACACAAACAGGTTCTTAATACTCCCTGCCTCCAAAGGGGCCTTTCTTTCTTTAAAATGTAAAAGTTTATTTTTTGATGAAAAGAAAACAGATTCCATTAAAGAAAGTGTAGAAAATAGAAGTGTTGAGGCAACTCTCCCATAGGTCCACTGTCATGCTCAGATGTGATACAACTCTGCTCCCAGTCTTCTGGCTCTCATTACCCACAGGATCGAGTCCAAGTGTCTCAGTCCTTGGTGGCACAGCCCTAGCGCCCCTCTCCAGTTTCCTTGGCCATGCTCCCTCTTCACTGCTGCATTCACCAGCCCAACCAAGCACCTTACCCTTACTCCTGACCCCCCAGGACCCTTGCTGGGCTCTGGGCCTCTGCACATGCTCTCCTCCTCTTGGCACACCGTTCAAATCCTGACCTCGTGTTACCTTCACCAAAACTGCAGATTCCCCAGCAGAAAGTTGGTTTCTCTTGAGGGTTGCCACAAGACTTTGGTCCACCTCTGTCATGTCACTTGTCTGAATTTTTTAAAAATGTATTTGAAAAAGCAATCCATATAGGCAGTAATAAATTCAAACAATACAAAAGAGAATTCCTACTCCTGACCCTAAAATCTCTCCTACAGATCCCGCCCCTGGGAAAGCACTACTCCCAACGCTGGGCACAGGAGGACCTGCTGGAGGAGCAGAAGGATGGAGCCCGGGCAGCAGCTGTGGCTGACAAGAAGAAAGGCCTCATGGGGCCACTGACCGAACTGGACACTAAAGGTAGGCCCCTTACCTCGCTGCCTACCCCAGGCTAGGACTTGAGTTCCCAGAACTGCAGCCCAGTTACCCACTTCTCTGCCTGCTTCAGATGTGGATGCCCTGCTGAAGAAGTCTGAGGCCCAGCATGAGCAGCCTGAAGATGGATGCCCATTTGGTGCCCTGACACAGCGCCTCCTGCAGGCCTTGGTGGAGGTGAGCACCCCAATCCAAAACAGCAACCACATCTACTTTCTATTTTAATGTTTTCTTTCATTCTTTTTTTTTTTTTTTTAAGATCTCAGAGTGAGAGAGAGAGGGAAGGAGGGGAGAAGAGAGGGAGGGATGGAGAGGGAGAGAGAGAGAATCAATGTGAGAGAAATATCAACTGGTTGCCACCCATACACACTCCAGCTGAGGACCAACTTGCAGTCTGGGTATGTGCCCTAACCAGGAATCGAACCCGCCACCTTCTGGCGTATGGGATGGTGCACCAACCAACGGAGTCACACCAGCCAAGGCTTATTTCATTTTTACTGAAGTATATTATACATTTAGAAAAGTACATAGGTCTTAAATGTATAGCTTTGTAACTTTTCACAAATGAGCACTTGTATGATAAAACATTACCAGTGTCCTAGAAGCCCTTCTCAGTCTCTAGGTAGCCACTAATTCACAGTTACTTGAGTGTTGGCTAAGGGCTGAGCCCTGTGCAAGTGACTTTCCACACACCCTCTCGTTGGAGGCAAGCATAGTGGTTAGCCTCATGTTAACACAAGAAGATTGAGGCTCAAAAAAAGGGAACTGTTTGCTTGAGGTCACACAGTTATTACATAGAAGCAGGACTCAAACTCCGGGTTCAGGAACCCTTTTCTTTATGCTCTCTGTCTGACCTTAGGCACATCCCTTCACCTCACTGAGCCTTAGTTTCCTCTCTGGCCCAAACACAATAGTGTATTTATCTCTCATGTAACAGTTTCAGGCACATGCTTCAGGTTGGCTGAGGTGAGGAGGGGGTCTCTGCCCCACACCATCAGACAAGGACACCAGCTGTGGTGACTGCCGCTTAAACATGCTCTCTGCACAAGGTTACTCTGGGTGTGATTGGCAGTCAAAGCCCACAGAAAAAGAGCCAGGAGGCGTGTATGAAGGAAGACTAATGGGCTATGACTGGCTGTAGCTTTTGTCTCTCTGATCACTTTCCACTGGAAAGAATTTGTCACATGACTACACCTGACTCCAAGGAAGGCTGGGAAGTATTGTGTATGTGGGCAGCAATAAGCCTGGCTACTATGGAAGAAAGGCAAGAATGGCTTTGACCCAGCCAGTGTGGCTCAGTGGTTGAGCCTATGAACCAGGAGATCACGGTTCGATTCCCAGTCAGGCACATGCCCATGTTGCAGGCTCAGAACCCCAGTGTGGGGCATGCAGGAAGCAGCTGATCAATGATTCTTATCATTGATGTTTTTTTTCTCTCTCTCCTCTCTTTCTCTCTGAAATCAATAAAAATATAATTTTTTAAAAAGAATGGCTTTTGGACAGCTAGCAGCCTCTGCCACAGTGTGCTTAGCATAGTGCCTGGTGCACTGCAGACATTTAACAAACCTTAGCTGTTATTATTGTCATTGAGTGCTGTCTTTGCTCTTTTGTGCTCCCTTCTTTTGGAATCAGTACAAAAAAAGGGATTTCTAAAATGATCAAAGCTTTTTGGAGACTGGAAAGGCTTCCTGGGCTGAGTGGGATCAGAAAAATAAAAGGATATTTTTGGTCTATGAAAACTCCGTGTAGGTCAGAGGGGAGTAGGAAAACAGAAATACTATAGCTCTTTCTTCTACTCCATTTATGTGGTCTTCTAGGAAAATATTATTTCCCCTATGGAGGACTCCCCTATTCCTGACATGTCTGGGAAAGAATCAGGGGCCGACGGGGCAAGCACCTCTCCCCGAAATCAGAACAAGCCTTTTAGGTAAGTGGCATCTTATCCACACCTACAGCCTGGCTCCTGTTTCTGTTGACTTTTGTTCATCCTGACATGGGGAATTCTTAATTAATAGAGAGGCCAAGGGCAATTTGAGAAAGCCCAATAAAAGTTTCAAATATGGCCCTAACCGGTTTGGCTCAGCGGATGAAGCGTTGGCCTGTGGACTGAAAGGTCCCAGGTTTGATTCTGGTCAAGGGCATGTACCTTAGTTGCGGGCACATCCCCAGTGGGGGGTGTGCAGGAGGCAGCTGATCGATGTTTCTAACTCTCTATCCCTCTCCCTTCCTCTCTGTAAAAATCAATAAAATATATATTTTTAAAAAGTTTCAAATATGCATGCTGGCCCAGCATTTCTGCACGCACAGACTTAGTACAGGGTTGTTAATCAGAGCACTGTTCTTACTGCAAACAACCTAAATGTCCAACTGAAGGTTAGTGGTTGGCTAAATTGTCATCACTCTATATGATAAAATAACTTGCAACTATTAATCATATAAGAGAAATATAATTACTTGACATGAAAAGATGTAAACAGTATAGTGCTAAGTGAGGAAAATGTCACTTGTAGCACAGTACAGACAGTGTGGTCCTTTTTTATTTAAGATATATTTAAATGTGTATACATAGGAAAAAACACAAATGATCTATAATAAAAGACTGGAAATAATACATAACAAAATCTGGAATAGCCTGGTCAATGTTTGAGTGTTGAGTGTTGACCTATGAATTAGGAGGTCACCGGTTCCTGGTCAAGGCACATAGCCAGTTGTGGGCTCAATCCCCAGTAGGGAGTGTGCAGGAAGCAGCTGATCAGTGATTCTCATCACTGATGTTTCTATCTCTCACCCCCTCCCTCTCCCTTCTTCTCTGAAGTCAATAAAAAAATACATTTTTAAAATACATATAGCACAGCAGTCTCCCCCTTATCTGCAGTTTTGCTTTCCCCAGTTTTCTGTTCCCTGTGGTCCAAAAATATTAAATGGAAAATTCCAGAAATAAACAATTTGTAAGTGTTAAATTTTGTGCTGTCCTGGGTGGCATGATGAAATCTCATGCCATCTGCTCCATCCCACCTGGGATGTGAGTCATTCCTTTGTCCAGCATATCTACTCTATGTCCTCTGTCTACCCCTTAGTCACTTAGTAGCCATCTCAGTTATCAATTGGTGATCAGAGACCACATTCACATAACTTTTATTATAGTAAATTGTTATAATTATTCTATTTTATTATTAGTTATTGTTAATCTCTTTTTTTAAAATGTATTTTTATTGATTTCAGAGAGGAAGGGAGAGGGAGAGAGAGAGAGAGAAAAATCAGTGATGAGAAAGAATCATTGATTGGCTGCCTCCTACACGCCCCACACTGAGGATCAAGCCTGCAACCTAGACATGTACCCTGACCGGGAATCGAACCATGACCTCCTGGTTCATAGGTTGATGCTCAACCACTGAAACACTCTGGCTGGGCATGTTGTTAATCTCTTACTGTGCCTAATTTATAAACTAAACATTATCATAAGTATGTATATATAGAAAAACAGTACATATAGGGTTCTGTACTATGCACAGTTTCAGGGAGCCACTAGGGGTCTTAGAATGTATCCCTCGCTGATAAGGGAGGACTACTGTATGTGTATAAAGTAACATAACAAAATATATGTATATTCCCTGACCGGTTTGGCTCCGTGAATGGAGCGTCAGTCTGTGGACTGAAGGGTCCCGTGTTTGATTCCGGTCAGGGGCATGTACCTTAGTTGTGGGCACATCCCCAGTGGGAGGTGTGCAGGAGGCAGCTGATTGATGTTTCTCTCTTGTCAATGTTTCTAACTCTCTATCCTCTACCTTCCTCTCTGTAAAAAAATCAATAAAAAAATCAATCAAATATAATAAAAAAATATATATATATGTATATGTAACATCTTAACATAGCAAAATAATGTTAATGTAACAAAATAGTGTTTATATTTGGGTTTTTGATATTATAAGTTTTCCTTTTTTTTTTTTCTTTTTGGCAATGGATATATGTTACTTGTGTTTGAAACAAGACCAGATTTGCTTGTCTCTATATTTTTATATCTACATAGATAAAAAGGGAGTGCCCAAAGAGAAGGAGGTGCTCACTAACCTTGGATACCTCCAAGGGGTCCCCCTTGCAAACTGGCCCTTGAGCTGAGGGCTCCCTTTCCCTGCAGTGTGCCACACACCAAATCCTTGGAGAGCCGCATCAAGGAGGAGCTGATCGCACAGGGCCTGCTGGAGTCTGAGGACCGCCCTGCAGAGGACTCAGAGGATGAGGTCCTCGCAGAGCTGCGCAAACGGCAGGCCGAGCTGAAGGCACTCAGTGCCCACAACCGCACCAAGAAGCATGACCTGCTAAGGTGAGTGTGGATGGGATGCATGGCCAGGGGTTGGCCAACAAGGCCTTGGCCACTGCTTATCACCTGTGGGGGCTTCACAGCAGGCTCCCAAACCTGGCAGGGCCTCTAAATCACCTGAAGAGCCTTGAAAAAAATTTCAGTATCAGGCACCAACCCACAAGTTATGTCTCAAATAGATTCTTATCCTGAAGACTAGGACTCAGGCTTCTATGATTTATTCATTTACTTATAATTGTGGTGAAAAAATGTAATATAAAATTGACTCTAGCCCTAACTGGTTTTGCTCAGTGGATAGAGTGTCGGCCTGTGGACTGAAAGGTCCCAGGTTTGATTCCAGTCAAGGGCATGTACCTTGGTTGCGGGCACATCCCCATTAGGGGGTGTGCAGGAGGCGACTGATCAATGTTTCTCTCTCATCAGTGTTTCTCACACTCTCTCTCTCTCCCTTCCTCGCTGTAAAAAATCAATAAAATATATTTTTTTTAAAATTGACTCTATACCCATTTTTAAGTGTACAGTTCAGTGGTGTTAACTATATTCACATTGTTGTGTGATTTTTATATTTATTTCAGAGAGAGGAAAGGAGAGAGAGACAGAGACAGGGAGAGACAGGGAGGGAGGGAGGGAAGGAGGGAGGGAGGGAGGGAGAGAGAGAGAGAGAGAGAGAGAGAGAGAGAGAGAGAGAGAGAGAGAGAGAGAGGCGAAATATAAACATCAAAGATGGGAGAGAATCACTGATAGGCTTCCTCCTGCACACCGCCTACTGGGGATCAAGCCCTCAACCTGGGCATGTGTCTCCTCGTTCTGTGCTCAACCACTGAGCCACAGTGGCCAGGCGTGATTTGTTTTTTTAATCTTTTTATGCTTATTTTCTTTCTTCCCCAATATTTTTTTATGGAAAATTTCATACACACAGGAAGTCTGGAAGAGTAGTACAATGAACACCAATATACGCTCTACCTAGATTTATCAACTGTTAACATATTGTTTGACATCTGTGATTATTATTGGCCCTTCACCTGAAATTACCCAGTTATTTAGGACCAGTTCTTTAAGGAATTGGTCAAGTGTTATTTGTTTTATATTAACTCTCATCTTTTGCCCTGAATTGGTCACACAAGTGTATAGGTGACATCTGGAAGGAGATGATGGTAGTGCTGCCCTTTTATTGGGGAGCTAGAGAAAGCAGCTCAACTAAGTCTCCTTGCTTCTCCCAGGCAGGTGCTAACTCTTTTCCTCACAAAGCCCCAACAGTGCAGGGCATACTCATTCCTTTGGCTAACGCTGCTTCTCTCAGATGTGCTGGGGCCAGCAAGAGAGGCAGAGCAAAGGGCTCGCAGTATCCAAGTGGATGATTGGTAAAGATGTGCACCATTAAAAGGAGTTGTAGTTGCTGACAAGCTGCTTGGGTGTTTAAGGATAGGGGTTTATGTACAACCTCCTCTTTAATGTGGACTATGTAGCCCAGGGGCAGGTGGTATTTTCCCTGTTTAACAATTGAGGAAATAAAGGCCTAATGAAACGAGGGCCCTGCTGAAGGTCACGGCCCATAAACAGCCAGATGTGACTTGAGCCCAAGGCTGAATCCAAAGCCTCTTTCTAGTTCCCTCTCTAGGGCAAGAAAATAAAAATACAGATGAAAGAGATACAAGGAAGGGAGGGGCGGGGGGGAGAGAGAAGCAGAGATGTGCAGATACAGAAGTACAGAAAGCCAGAGTGCAGCCCTCAGCCCTGCCTTGGACCAGCTTCGGGCCTTAAGGCATCTCCTGCCCTGAGCAGCAGCTCCCCTTCTGGAAAATTACCAGGTTGGAGTAGATCAGATCTCTAAATAACATCCCAGCTTCACCATTAATGGGATTCATAAGTTGGATTCTATTCAGAGTTTGGCATCTCACCTGCCTCCTGTAGACCTTAGGCTGCCAGGATCCTTAGTTTGCTCTGGAATTTGGATGCTGGAATAAGCAGGTATTCAGCTGGCAACAGAACACCTTAAAAAGATTGTTTGAAGCCTGCCTGCCTGAATTCAGATCTCCCACTCACTAGTTGCAGGATCTTGGGACATTAATTAACCTTCTTGAGCCTCAGTTTCATCACTGGTAACATAGGAATAATTAAAGGTACCTACCTCACGTTGTTATGAGGATTAACTGAGCTAATAGTTTTGAAGAGCTTAAGCTAGTATCTACCTAGCACATGGTACCATGTAAGTATGGTTCAGAACTCTGCTTTTTTGGTCTGAATAGTCCATAGGAGTGCCAGATGGTGGGTGGATTCAGTCTGGAAGAGAGAGAGGCCCCAATCTGGATGTGGGCTTCCCATGACCCTGGCTGGCTGGTCCCCACAGGCTAGCAAAGGAGGAGGTGAGCCGGCAGGAGCTGAGGCAGCGAGTCCGGATGGCAGACAATGAGGTCATGGATGCCTTCCGCAAGATCATGGCTGCCCGGCAAAAGAAGCGGACCCCTACCAAGAAGGAGAAGGACCAGGCCTGGAAGACTCTGAAGGAGCGGGAGAGCATCCTAAAGCTACTAGATGGGTAGCTCTCACCCCCACCTCAGGCTGACTTCCCCTGGCTGGAGGAGGAAGGGTAGGGAGGCCCACTTCCTTCTTTGGGCGGCTGGAAGCCTCAGCTTGTGGCTGACTTGTCAAATGTCATATGGCAACAGTCTCTAGAGGACTGTGGCCTTCCCCTGAAGTCCTTTGGCCTAGCTCTGTGCAGCCAGGACACAGGAGGCCCTGCTGGGCTGGCCTGGGGCCAAGTCTCTGCTTGGTCCCAAAGATGAGGGAGACATTTCTGGGCCTCTCCCCCCTCTTTACCATCCCCCAGCCCCCCATCCTCAACCTGTCTCTCCCTCAAGGACTTCTCCTTTGTGGTTTTGTAAAGTGCAAATTGAAGAATAAAGTGACTGCTGTGGTTTTTTTAAAAAGCATCCAGAATATTTGAATGTCTGTTATTGTGGGGTGGCAAAGGTTTAAGAGAGCATGCTTAGTGGCTCTTGCTCATGGGCCACTAGCCCATGAATGCATTCAGGAAGTACATTCTGAGGATACTTACGCCCAGCTCAAAGTGGATTAACAACAAGGAAATATGTTAGCTAGGGGCTTGATGGTCCTGAAAGAGTGGGTTCCAGGGTTGGCCAATCCAGCAATTCAACAGGGCCATCAAGGTTCCATATCCCCACACTGTCCTCCCTGGTGTCAGCTTTCACCTAAAGTATGTTCCCCTCCAGCTGTTTAGTGGCAGCCAGTAGCAGGGACAGAGGCCAAATGCTTCCTCATTTACAGTCAGCACAAGAGAGGGCAGGAAGGAGCTAGCTTCCAGGGCCACCCTATGTCTTGTCCAAATTAAGCTTCACATACCCATTCCTGAACCAACCACTGTGGCAAGGGGTGACTAATGAGTTTAAACTAGTGAGTATCTGCTTTCCCTCTAAGCCCAAGACATGGGAAGAGAGGGTGGAATCCATCAAAGATCTGAGTAGGAAAGGGAAATGGATGTTGGATAGGCCACCAACAGTGTCTCTTCCATAGCCTAGGCAGGAAGCTAAGCCTGGGGAATACAGATGAATAAATAGGCTCTTATCCCTGCCTCAAATTGTGAATATTCAGTTTACTATGGGAAGGTTAAAACCCACATGGGAGAAAAAGAGGGAAGATTCCCTGAAGAAATGAACTGAGCTATAAAGATAAAGATGGGAAGCCCTGACTGGCGTGGCTCGGTTGGGTGTCATCCTATGCACAGAAAGGTTGCTGGGTTGATTTCCAGTCAGGGTACATGCCCAGGTTTTGGGCTCAATCCCCGAAGGGGGTGGTGGTGCAGAAGGCATTCTTGTATACTCAGCAGCTATGTACTCAAGCCATTCCATGTGGCTCTTGCTGGACTGTCAAATTAGGGTGGACACATGACCCCAGATTAGTTATTCATAGCACCCCATCCCTTTAGCCACAATGATTGGTCCAAAGAATGGGCATGGGACCCCAGGGGGCTAATCAAAGGCCTTCCATAAGATTGCTCTATAGATGATGAGAGAAGAGAGTTTCTCTTCTTTTGTATTAAAAGCCATAGAATGTTAAGGTTGAACCACCTCGTCACTCACTTTCCTGTCACATGAAAGAAGCTGCCTGAGAATAAAGCTAACTCAGAGGAGCAGAGCCAGGAGATGGAGAAGGACACAGGGTCTACATGATGCAGCCAGAGCCCTGGGTTCTCCATTGGATCCTCCAATTACATCAGCCCACAGATGCTTCCTTTAACTCAAGCTAGTTAGCTTTGGAGTTTTGTCATTTGTTGACTAAAAAAGACCTGACTAATAAAAGTGAGTTTTGACAAAAGGAAGGATGGAGCACAGTCCTAAGAGAGAGGACAGCAAGAGGCCCTGACTCCCACTAAGTGCAAGGCCTACCAGTAGCTGCTGCAGTTTTTCAGTGACTCATTGTCCCCATGTTTATAGCCTTCTCAGAGAAAATGTTAGTTCTGTACCAGACACTATTTTAAACTCATTAAACTACTGAATCTTCTCAACTACCCCACTTGGTAGGAACTAACAGCATCCATTCTCAGATGAGGAAACTGAGTTTTAGGAGGTTACGTATCTTACTTAGACAAACAATTGATAAATGGTTGAGCCAAGATTCAAACTCAGTCCATCTGACTTGCAGACTTCATTACACAACTGGTTGGAGCCTCACTTCCCTACAAGGCTGTAGAGAATATGAATGGTACTCCTAGGGTTGAGCAGTGCACAATCTGCAACCATGGCAACCCTGCTTACAGACCCCCCCCTTCTTAATTAACATCTCATTTCCATGTTCATTAGGCCAGATCATAAGAATGGTAGGCATTGCCCTAACCGGTTTGGCTCAGTGGATAGAGCATCAGCCTGCAGACCGAGAGGTCCAAGGTTAGATTCCAGTCAAGAGCATGTACCTTGGTTGTGGGCACATCCCCAGTAGGAGATGTGCAGGAGGCAGCTGATCGATGTTTCTAACTCTCTATTCCTCTCCCTTCCTCTCTGTAAAAAAAGAAAAAAAAAGAGAAAAAAGAATGGTAGGCATCATTGGTAGGATTACAGGAACACTGACAGTTTAGTTTTACAGAGGAGGTAGGATGGAACCTGAGGCTCCCAAATTAGGTAGAATTGTTAGAAGGGGAAAGTAGATATTATATAGTCATACACTGCATAATGATTTTTCAGCTAATAACACACTACATATATGACACCTGTCCCGTAAAAAGAACCCCCAAGAAAATTTACAGTGAAGGGTTTAGCAGAAGCTTTTGCAGACCTCAATAAGCTCCTTAAAAAGTTTAAAAACATCGAACCCAACACCAAAAGGTTTTCATTAACAGAGAGGAATGTTCATGGTGCATTATCTGTTTACACGCAAATCTATGATTTAAAAAAAAAGAGGGGAAGGAAGGAAGAGGAAGAAAGGCCCTGGCCAAGTAGGTCAGTTGGTTAGAGCATTGTCCTGGTACGCCAAGCTTGTGGGTTTGATCTCTGGTCAGGGTATTTACAAGAATCAACCAGTGAATGTATAAATAAGTGGGACAACAAATGAATGTTTCTTCCTTCCTCTCTCTCTCTGAAATCACTAAATAAAAATTAAAAAAATAAAAATCAGTAAGCCACCCTGAACATATTTACTTATGTATTTATTTTTAGAATGATGAACCGTAGCTGGTTTGGCTCAGTGGATAGAGCATTGGCCTATAGATTGATGGATTCCAGGTTTGATTCTGGCCAAGGGCACATGGTCAGGTTTCACATCCTCGGTCCCCAGTAGGGGGCATGCAGGAGGCAGCCATTCAATGATTCTCATCATTGATGTTTCTCTCCTTCTCCCTTCCTCTCTGAAATCAATAAAAATACTTTTTAAATATTTTATTGATTTTTTACAGAGAGGAAGGGAGAGGGATAGAGGGTTAGAAACATTGATGAGAGAGAAACATCAATCAGCTGCCTCCTGCACACCTCCCACTGGGGATGTGCCCGCAACCAAGGCACATGCCCCTGATCAGAATCGAACCTGGGACCCTTCAGTCCGCAGGCCAATGTTCTATCCACTGAGCCAAACCAGTCAGGGCAATAAAAATATTTTTTAAAAGAATTATGAACTTATTTAAGTCATCTGGAAAGCCAGATGGGCTGAGACCCAAAATGGCGCCAGCCACCCTGAACATATTTCTGAAAGGAGTGACACCTCTTCAAGAGCTTCAGGCAGGTCCTTCAGGAGGTATTCTGGAAGAAGACATTGTGATCATAGGAGATGACAACTCCATGCATATTGTGGCTCCTGAAGACCTTCCAGTGGGACAAGATATTGGTGATATCAACTCTGTGTAGGCCTAGGCTAATGTGTGTCTTAGTGTCCTAGTTTGTTGTTGTTATTAATCCTCACCTGAAGATATTTTTTCCATTGAATTTTGAGAGAGAGAGAGAGAGAGAGAGAGAGAGAGAGAAAGAAACATCGATGTGAGAGAGACATCTCGATTGGTCTCCCACATACACCCCAACCAGGGCCTGGGATCCATGCCCTTGACAAGAATCAAATCTGGTTGATGTTCTAGTCACTGAGCCAAACCAGCTAGGGCTCATGTCATATTTCACGTTCTCCACACACCTACAGGGGAATAGTAATATCTCACCCTACAGAAGAGGACAGACACTGAGGGTCTAAGAGATGCAATGCCTTCTGAAGTTAATAGCCTTGATGCAGGAAGTTACCAGCCCCAGACTGCGCCATCCCTGACAACCACAGTGGGATGGACAGGGAGGCATCCACCTATCATTCTTCTCCAGAGTTCCAAATGTCTTACAGCTGACTTTCAGAAATGCCATGGTGAGTGAAAACAAGCATAACTGGGTGCAGGTTAAGCCTTGAGCTTAACCCCGTGTGAGTCCCCAGCCCCTGCACACTCCAGAGGACGAATTCAGTGGATTTGGGGTCCCTGGTGATTCCTGCGAAGAAGGGAGAGATGGCTAGGAGTTGGAGTTTTGTGTAAACCTGGTCAGAGAGTAAATTCCTTATCTGGGGCTTAGAACTCAATGGAGAGAACTGAGCACAAATGAACCATGACTCATTTCTTTGTATATCAACTCATCATTTCATCTCTTCACTCTCCTAGTTCATTTAGTCACTCCACATACTCACCTTCATTTTCACATTCATCAATCTCTTGTTTCCTCACTCAGTGACCCTGTTGCTATGGCTGAGAGTTATGTAGGTGACTAAGGCTCCAGATACGGGAAGACAGCTGGGCAGACAAAAACACAAGGCAATAATAGAAGAATGTATGAAGTCTGCAGGGTCATCAAAGGCATCAGGGAGGATGTGAAAAGGAAGGTTCTGGGGCAGCAGACATTCCAGACAAAATAAACAGCAAGGCATAGAGGTGTGAGCAGCTGGCCTGCTTAGAGAGATGAAAACTTCGGTGTGGCTGGAGCCCTGGGTAGAGGGGGAGGGGAAGGATAAGAAAAGAAACTAATGCCCTAACCGGTTTGGCTCAGTGGATAGAGCGTCGGCCTGTGGACTCAAGGGTCCCAAGTTCGATTCCGGTCAAGGGCATGTGCCTTGGTTGCAGGCACATTCCCAATAGGGAGTGTGCAGGAGGCAGCTGATCGATGTTTCTCTCTCGTGGATGTTTCTAACTCTCTATCCCTCTCCCTTCCTCTCTGTAAAAAATCAATAAAAAAAAATTAAAAAAAAAAAAGAAAAGAAGCTAAAAACTAGGTTGAGACTAGGCTGGAACAGGTTGTGAATGGCAGATTAAGAAGCATGGATATATATATATATATATATATATATATATATATATATATGTATATGTATATGTATATGTATATGTATATATATGTATATATGTGCATATATATGTATATATATATAATTATTTTTATTGATTTTAGAGAGAGGAAGGGAGAGGGAGAAAGAAACATTGATGTGAGAGAGAAACATCCATTGGCTGCCTCTGGCATGCCCCTACTGGGAAATGAGTCTGAAACGCAACCTGGGCATGTGCCCTGACCAGGAATCAAACCAGTAACCTTTTGGTGCGTGGGACAATGCTCAACCGAGCCACACCGGCTAGGGCAAGAATCACTGGCTTTAATTTGGAGGTCCGTGTTTCTCAAAATGTGGTCTCTGGACCAGTAGCATCAGCATCACCTGTGAACCTAATAAACACAGATTCTCAGGTCTCATACCTAATGAATCAGAAATTCTGTGGCCCAGCCTTCTCTGGTTTTTGTTTGCTTATTTTTTCTTTTTGTTTTTTCTTATTGGGGTGACATTGGTTAATAGAGTCACATAGGTTTCAGGTGTGCATTTCTGTTAGAAGATCTGCATCTTGCACTGTGTGCCCACCACTCAAAGTCAAATCATCTTCTGTCACCATATATTAGGTCCCCTTCACCCCCTACCCTCCCACCCGCTTCTCCCTGACAACCACCACACTGTTGTTTGTATCCATCAGTTTCAGTTTTATATCCCACATATGTGTGAAATCATATGATTCTTAGCTTTTTATGCCTGACTTATTTCACTTAGAGTAATATTCTCAGGGTCCAGTCATATTGCAAATGGCAGTATTTCATATTTTCTTATGCCAGTCCTCTCTGCTTTCATATGTCCTCTAGGTGATTCCTAATGCATATTAATGTTTGAGAATCACTTTTCTGGGTAGTAGGGAGCCAGGGGAGGTTTGTGAGCAGGGGAATGCCATAAGAGAACTCTGAATCCGAAAGCACTTCTGATAGCAGTATGGAGGCTGGACTGACTAGAAGGATTGAAAGTGAAATTGGGACAGACAGGAGTACAATTATGTGCAAAGAAATACATCTGAGACAGCAGATGTGGCAGAAACTGGTAGATGTCCTTCAAAATCTGATTTTTTAGTTGGACATATGCCTCTGAAAAACTAAATATCCCAGCTTCCCTTGCACTTGGGTGTGATCATGTGACTAAGTTCTGACCAATAGGATATAAGAAAAAGAGATGCATATAACTATGAGATTATGTGCCCCAGGTGTGCCCTCCATGATCCCATTTGCCCCTGGCTGGCATGAAACATGGTGGGAAGCCATCTTGAAATATGTGGTCAAAGACAAAACCCTAGAAACAGTGAAGCAACAAGAAGCCATGCCCGGCCAGCATGGCTCAGTGATTGAGCATTGACCTATGAACCAGGAGGTCACAGTTCGATTCCCAGGGCAATACCTGAGTTGCAGGCTCAATCCCCAGTGTGGGGCATGTAAGGGGCAACCGATGAGTCTCTCATCATTGATGTTCTTTCTCTCTCTCTCACTCCCTTCCTCTCCAAAATCAATAAAAATATGTATTTTTAAGAATGATAAGAAGCCAGGATCCCTCTTACCTTGTAGCCATCATCCCAGCCTGGGACTGCTTATGGCCTAATGGTTATCCACTTTCATTTTATTTAAGTCACAATTATTTTGGGTGTCTGTTAGGGAAACCAAATCTATATTCTATCTGATACAGCGAGCATGTGGCATGCCAAGCACACTTTTTAAACTATACCTACTTCCTTCCCTTCCTTTTTTCTTTCCCTTTCTTTTTTCTTTTCTTTCTCTCTCTCTCTCCCTTTCTCAAAGGAAGCTGAGAAAGCTTAAAATTAAGAATGTGTACAATAAATTTCATAAAATACCAATATGAAGTTAAGCCCATTGGGATTACTAAACATCAGATTTAGCACTAAGCTTCCTGGAAACCAAGCCAAAATGGAAATAGGATGAATCAGCCTCAGAATGTTTGATATCAAAGGAAAGGGCATCTCCCAGTTTTCCTGGCAAAAATTCCAATAATTTCTTGTGCTGGAGACATTTCTCAACTGAAGTCATATATTGATAATATTCCCATAAAGTTGACAGCAAATAGAAATCAAGCTTCATGTGTGACTTATTTTCACAACCTTTTATGAAAACTCAGAGCATGTTGTTAAAACAACTCTGGAAGAATGATTCTGCAAGGGACCAAGCTAGGACAGTTTTAAGCCCTTTCTGTGAATTCTCTCATTTCATTTGGTCCTCTCAACTCTATGTAAGAACAGGTAATACTATTACCCTTATTTTACAGATGAGGAAACTAGGATACAGGAAGGGGAAGGGACAGATCAGATAACTGGTGGTGAGCCAGTTTTGTAAGCCAAGCCTTAGACTCTAGAAGCCCTATTCTAACTGTCCCTCTCTGGGCCTGCCAGCACTACCGCATACAGAATTAAAGGTATAGTGGAACCTCTTTTCTGAACAATTCTCTTCTCAGTCTGAAAACCTTTCATGCTGATACCTGCATGATCAATCACAAATCTCTCAGGTGACAAATAAATGAGAGAATGCACAAACATGAGTCAGCTTACTACTGTTAAAATCTCAGGATATTGTGCTATGAACATTTTCATGTTTTTCTACTTTTGTTGCTGCTTATAATTATAGTTAAATTTTCATTTTTTAAAAAATATATATTTTATTGATTTTTTACAGAGAGGAGAGGGATAGAGAGAAACATCGATGAGAGAGAAACATGGATCAGCTGCCTCTTGCACACCCCCTGCTGGGTATGTGCCTGCAACCAAGGTACATGCCCTTGACCGGAATCGAACCTGGGACCCTTCAGTCCGCAGGCTGACGCTCTATCCACTGAGCCAAACCAGTCAGGGCAAATTTTCATTTTTTATTGTACACTTCCTTTCCTTTTTGTTAAATTTTCATTTACATTTCATGTCCTTTTTGTTTTTAAATTGTTTATAGATTAGACAGTACAATATACATGTACTGTATAAAAGAAAGTTTAAAACAGGGAATCGTTTTGGGGTCTGGAATGGATTTATTCAATTTACATTATTTCTAATGGGAAAAAAACTATTCAGTTTTCAAACAGCCTTCCGGAATGAATTAAGTTTGAGAAATGAGGTTCCACTGTACTATGGGTGGAGAATCAGAGAAAAACACGAGAATCATTGGTCTAAAATATGCCTGTATTAGCCAAGAGAGATCAGGGAGATCTGGTAAATACTGGAAGGATCTCTGAGTCTTTCAAGATGGGCTGCTCCTGACAGGGTAAGAAGTAGGAGTGGACACCTTGAAGGCAGAAGGAAAACAAATTTGGAGCTTGACTACAATATTGGGGGCTTTAAGAATGGAAGAAGAAATAATATTACAAGCAGTTATCCTGGGATAGCTGATGTATAGAAAAGGAGAAGAGAATTCCTCTGACCCATTTCTTACTGAGCATCTACTATGCACCAGGAATTCCTGGGAGCACAAGTGACAGCAAAGGAACTAGCCTACTAGGTGAAAGGCACTTTCTAAGTTGTCTAATTTTCAAAATAGTGCTACAAAGTAGATATGTTTGTCAGTATGATTATGCCATGTTATAAGTAAAGAAACAGGCTCAGAACAGTGAAATGATTTACCCAAGATCCCACAGCAGGTACGGGGCTCAACCACTGAGCCATGCCAACCGGGCAAAAGAATATTTTAATGTTTTATAAACCTGTCCATCTTTTCCTTGTGATTTCTTCCATTTTCACTCCTCCAATGGCTTATTATCTGTCAGGTTCAAAAAATGATGGAGGTAAATTCTTTGTCATCTTTTTAACAACAAAGGAGAGAAGAGGATTATTTCCTTATTCTCTTCATAAATTTGACCTGCCTTGAGTCACTTTTTGTTTTAGTATCTTGAAATATGCTTGTCGTGGGGGTGGGGTCTGTAGGAAGTAATGTGTATGTGTATATGCATCCCCAAAAGTACGAAATAATATTTACCACAAAATATTAACATTGGTTATTTCTGATTGATATGGACAGAGCTGGGATGAATTTGTTATTCCCGCCTGCTCAGCACCCCTATTTCCTTTGGGCAAGATACGCCTCTTCATTCCTTGTGACTCTGGTGTGCCTGCCATGACAGTACATTTGCCCAATATAGTATCTCATTCTCTGGCAAGTTTTTGGGGCCAAGAGGTAGGCATGTCACTCTAGCAGAACCCATCAGAGAGTCCTCCCCTGAGTATACAGCTCTCCTTCTGCTGGGTTCAGTTGGAAAGCTGGGGCTGCCCCATGACATGTTTTCTGCCAGGTTGAGATCACTCTGCAGAAGAAAGGAAAACTGTGCCAGAGACATCGAGACAAGGCAGGCGAGATGAGAGAAAGCAAATCCTGTGACTACCATGTCTCCAGTTCCAGTCTCTGAGACCTTAAAGCCTGGTGTTTATCTTTCCATCTTGTCAGCTATTGTGAGCCATAGGGTCCTCTTCGATGAAACTGGCTTAGGTTTGGATTGTTACTTGGCAAGTGAGGGAATCTGATCAGTAGCAAAAATGGTCTTGTGTATGTTTTTAGTAGTTTATTTTCTTGAATGATCATATATTGCTTGTTTAGTATAAATATTTTTTAAAAGAAAGAAAGACTGCCCTGGCTGGTGTGGCTCAGTTGGTTGAAGTATCATACTGTACACCAAAAGGCAGTGAGTTCAATTCCCAGTCAGAGCACATACTCAAGTTGGGGTTTCGATCCCCAGTTGGGGTGTGTATGCGAAGTAGCCAATCAATGTTTCTCTTTCATTGTTAGCTCTCTTTCCCCCCTTCCTCTTTCTCTAAAGTCAATTTTTAAATATATTTTTTAAAAAGACAGAATGTGTTTGCTAGGAAAAGGAAAGCATAAGTGCTCTCAGACATGCTTAAAAGTAGACAAAATGTATAACAGAGCATAAAGGTATACAAGTCTTCAGAAGGATAGAGGCCACCTTATCACCTTGGTAATGTTAAAGAGAAAACAGGAATTTGTGGTGAGACAACCCTAGATCAGTGTGCATTTGGGGTGGGTGTAGGGAGGGGAGATGAGTTCAGTCCTGGGCATGAAGTGTATTTTTCTATGGACTAGACAGTTGGAGATACTGAGATTTGAGGGAGGGAAATTGCCCCTTAGCCACTTGTCCCTGGACAAAGCAGGTCTCTTCTCTGAGCTTCAGTTTACAGTTAAATATAGCTCTCATATTTTGAATCCCTACAGGCACTTCACATCCATTATCTTAGGATTCTCAGGAAAATTGAACAGTCATCAATATTCCCATAATCCAGATGAAGAAACTGAGGCTCAGAGAGGTAAAGTGAGACTCAGATAAATCAATCTTTAAAGCCTTTTTAGAAATCTTAGCCATTGTCCTCTATACATTGGGCACAATAGATTGACCACCCTCTGACACAGTCCTGAGAATAAAGAAGGAAAGCCAGCTGAAACTGAGTTGGGGTAAGCATTATCTTCTCCCCATCTCCAGCTGGACAATGCACTAATTCAGAAACAGAGAGAGGCACTGGCATGTGCTTAAGGTGAGTGGGGATCCAAAGCAATGTGCCTCCCCTGGCTGGTCACAGTCCAGCTCTACCCCCGCTTCCTGTGAGTTGCTCCCCCTTCCTCCCTCTGCACCAAATTTCTTCCCAAGGAAGGCCTTGCGCAAGAGGACCTCGGTCAGGTCCCTTGGCCGCCTGCCTGCCGCCCCAGGAGCGGTTTTGTGCCCCCCTCCCCTCCAACCATCAGTCCCTGGCGCCTGCCCAGTCACGTGGCACTTTGGTTCTTTGGCTAGCCTCCTTCTGGATCTCGATTTAACTCCCTCTCCTCCCCCTTTCCTCCCTAGCCCCAGTCCCTCTGGGCACCACACCCAGGTGTAGGGAATCGGGGCATCAGCTCTGCCTCACTGAGGGACCTGGAGCTTTGTTTTTTCCACTTATAAATTGGGGTTCCACCCAACACTGTCTCGATTCTCTTTATTGCCTAATCTTTCCCTATTGCCCCATTCCCGCACCCTCAGTCTCCTGAGCCCTTGTGAGGGGCCTAATTCCCTTCTGAGCACTAGTGGGGGGGGGGGGCGGATTGGTAGAGAGGGGAGGGAAGACGGAGCCACAGAGTCCTAAGGGAGCTCCCAGACTGCTCCGAAACTCTATGAGGCTACAGGGTGAAATTGGACAGCCTCTGGCATTAGACAGACCTGGGTTTGAATCCGGCTTCGCCTCTGACCACCTGCTGATTTTGAACCCTTCATCTCTTTGACCCCTCCGTTGACCCCTCTGTGAAATGGGGGTCCTACCGGAGACGAAGAGCAGGCAAAGTCCAGCAGAGGATCTGCCTTGTATTAGGGATCCCCTCGGCTCCCCCCACCCCCGACACCCGTGCCCCTTCCCCAGCCCCGGCTCTGAGTCTTGCTTCTTAGTCCCTTGTCCCTCCGCCGCAGGCTCCTCCTCCACTGACATCAGAGCCGCAGGCGGGCGGAGGGAGCCAGCTGAGCCCAAGCCGAGTCCCAGCGAGAGAACAGGCGGGCGGGCCAGGCGCTCAGCGACTGCGGACCTTGGCGGGAGCTCAGCGTCAGCCACCTTGGGCCTCGCAGCCAGCCCCGAGGCGGGGCATCTGCAGGTACTGGAGGGGAGGGCAGCCGGGGCGTCCCGCCTTCAACCCTGGGCGCTTAGGAGGAGCGGCCGAACCCTGCATCCGCTAGATGCCCTCCCCCAAGGAGGAGTGGGGGTGTCGAGGCTGGCTGGATTCTGGATGGGCAGGGCAGGGCTGGGTGGGCCTTTTCCCCACTACCTCTGCCCTAGGACCAGCAGGTGCCAGGAGGGCCGGTGGGGAACTGAATGGATAATAGAGGAAGGTGGGGCAGAGTGTGTGTGTGTGTGTGTGCAAGTAGCTGGGCCTGAATGTGGAAGGACTGGGCATTTGGAGGTAGAGATGTGAGGGGCTGTGTTGGGGTGTGCTAATGTCTTAGCACAGGCATGTGGATCAGATGCAGAGTTGCAGTGTGTTGGTGTGTGTGTCCTTATGGGTGGGGATGTCTGGTAATCAGTATTTATGTTGCAGATATGTGTCCAGGTGTTGTGCATGCTGGTATCTCAAAAGGTAGTAAAAGTGGAGGGTGAGGTATATGATTGTGTGCTGAGGACTTTTGAAGTGTGTAAGTTGTTGGGGTTCGGTTTCTAGTATTAGAGCTTCTAGTGTATTGGAACTGGAGAGTGAAGGATATGGGTGAATCTGGGATGTCGGGTATACAGGTGACGGGTGAGTGTGTTGTTTTTTTGGGTATCATCTGGTCTGGGTACATACAGATGTATGTCAAGGTGTGAGAGGGATATGTGGGAGGGATGTTTAGGCGTGAGGATGTCTGGGGGATCATGTGTTTGGACATATGTGCTGATGTCTGGGTGTGCATATATTATCAGGTGTCGGGGTATCTGGGTATGGAGGGTGCTGGATCTGCAGGCAGGTGTTTGGGTTTAGAGATGTGGGTGAGTCTTGGTGTGGTGTGTCTGGGTATAGGGCATGTTTGAAATGGTGAAGGTTGTATGTGCTAGCGTCCAACTGGGTTTTAAAAGTCTGCCTTTAAAAAAAAAATAAAAATAAGTAAATAATAAAACTGCCTCTAGAGCTTACCATCAAGTCTCATTTCCTGAAGAGGTGGCTGGCCCCTGGGGAGGAGGTCCCATCAGAGGAGTGGGATCTCACACCAGAGACTATAGTCAGGGCACCTTCCCCACATTCTCCTGCAGAGGAGAGAAGGAAAGTGCCTTCCCTGAGGTTACAGCCTACTAGGCTGTTTCAGCCTCTTCCTTTGTGGGCCTGGGATGGGATTGAGAGGCTATGTTCACTGAGTGGGCCCAGTCTGGCTGCATATTGGAGGGATCAGCTGAGGTCAGGCCTTCCAATCCAGGAAGGACCCCTCTAAGGCCTTTGTCCTCAGCAAACTTAGTTGGGCCCCAGCAGGGGTTTATTTGGGAAACTGGGCCTGTCTTCACATTCACCATCTGATAAATGGAGAAATAACTCCCATCCTCTCCTGTAGACAGGATCTCAGCGGAATAAGGTATAGGCTGGATCAGGGTCAGGTGAAGTCAGGAGGTGACAGGTTGGGTGGGACCATTTCTCTAGCTGTTGAGACCCAGATAGGGAGTCAGGTGGGAAGGGAGAAATAGGAGTCCTGGCGAGTTCCAGCTGTGGCTGCTGTTGCCATGGTAACTATGCAGAAGGAGCTATTTAAAACTGTGGCTGAGATATTGTCGAAAGCCCTGGCTGCTGGAAGCCTGATTTCCAAGAGCATGAGTGGGGAGGAGGAGGGAGAGGAGACACCCCAGCAAGTCCGAGGGTGGGGCTGGGACATTGCTGGTTCTGGGGACAGGGGGTTCCTCCCGGATTTTGTGCCTCTACAAGCTGTTCTGAGGCCTTCTCTGCTGTCCTTTGGGAGGCGGGGTCCCCTGGGGTGTTTAGATTTGGAGAGGATCTGGGAAGTGAGATGAATAAATGAATGAATGAGTGAATGACTTTGTTGAATAAAGAATTTTGCTACCACCATGAAGGATCTTCCTCTAGGCATAAGGGTTTTCTAAATGAAAAATGACTGGTGAATGAATGAATGTTTGTTAAATGATTTTGTCATATAAATGAATTAAAGAATAAATAGATGCAGCCTGAATGACAGAATGGGGCTCCCAGTACGTTCCCACATAGAAGTCTGGGTCTTATTGAGTCTTTTCCTCTATTCCCTTTTCTAGGAGCCCTGGCTGTGGCCGGGGGGCAGTGGGCCATGCCGGGGGCAGTGGAAGGCCCCAACTGGAAGCAGGCAGAGGACATTAGGGACATTTACGACTTCCGTGATGTTCTGGGAACGTGAGTCTCAGGGCAGGAGAGAATTGGGGCTGTCCCTGAGCTGAGGGGTGGGGTTGGGAAGATCTTCACTTTTGGCCTGGTTGGCTAGGAAGGCTGAGTCCAGGGTGGTGCTTCCTCTGGTCAGTTGATCACTACTTCCTGTTTCCTACCGCCCAGCCCTATAGCAGCCTTGCCATGGCTGATACTGGCTTTTCATTTCTGGCCGGCAGTGGATAGAACAGGAGCTGCTCTTGCCATAGCTCTGGGTTCCCATGGAGAGAAGGAAGTGGGGGAGAATGAAGGAGCCAGTTTATTCAATTTGCTGCCAAGGGCTGGGAGTTCTGGCCTATGTCTGGCAACTACAGCTGGGCATGGCTCTGTTCTCCGTGCGGGGAGTCCAGAAATAACTCAAACCTGGTCTCTGCCCTCAAGTTGTTCTCAAACATGTGAGGGAGACAGACACATGGAAAATGCCAACAGGGTGCATGCTGGGCTCCAATTAAAGAAGAGAATGAGGACTCTGTAGAGCTCAGAGAGAGCAGTGGCTTCTGCCTGAAGAAATACTTTCTGGAGAAGAGGGCATGAGAGCTGGGTATTAAAAGATGGGTAGGAGTGTACTTGTCCGAGAAAGAGGACATTCCAAGCAGAAGGAATAGCATAAGCAAAGGCTCAGAGGCATGTTTTGTGTAGAAAGGAGTAGTCAGGTGGAGCTTACCATCAGAGACTGGGGAAGAGTGGAAAAGGCTGGAGAAGAGAAGGGAACAGGTCATGCATGGGCCCAGAAAGCCAAACTATAGAGGCTGGACTTTATCCCTCAGGCCACACACAGAAAGACATTAAGACTTTTTGGCAGGTTTGCAATTCAAGATGGTCACTCTGACCACAGTATGGAGAGTCAATGGTAGAGGAGCAGGGCTGGAAACCAGCAATGAGACTATCACAGTCACTAGCCACCTGATGCTTGAGATTTCACCATGGGAGAGGCTTTTCTTTGACTTATGACCTATTATCCAAAACGTTGTAGAAAAATAACTCCAGAAAACCCTCCTTAATCAGTGAACTCCAGTGCAACTGAGTTTGTTCCTTTCTAGGAGCCTATTGTAAAGCATTGCTTCTCAAACTTCAGTGAACATAGAAATCACTCAAGCATCTTATTAAAATGCAGATTCTGCATTTATAAACAGTTTGCAGGTAATTTGGGTGGTATTTTAAGGTTCTAAAGGGTGTTAAATTAGCCATGACTCAAACTGGCTTCAGCAGAAAAAGGAATCAATCAGGCATGGCTGGATCCAGGGGCTCCCATTATGTTATCAGGAAATTGTCTTGGACTATTTCTCAGCTCTGATTTCCTTTGTGCTGGCTTCATTCTCAAGCAGGTTCTCCCCGAGTGGTGAGAAGATGACTACCATTATCGCCAGGTTTATATTCTACCAGTTTAGCAGGAAAGAGTACCACATTCTCAAAGTGCCAATAACCTGGCTTGCATCACATGACCCAATTACTGTGGCCAGGGCACAGACTACTCCAATTGACACTAGAGGATAGATGAGTGATGGGGGAGTCCCATCCCACCTCCTTGGTCCATAGGTGGTCATATAACCCATAGAAAATGGAGGAAAGACTGGAGGGAAACTGGGGTTCCAGGTTCCTGTCTCATGAATACCTTTTCCTGCAGTGGGGCCTTCTCAGAGGTAATCCTGGCAGAAGACAAAAGGACTCAGAAGCTGGTGGCCATCAAATGCATTGCCAAGAAGGCTCTGGAGGGCAAGGAGGGCAGCATGGAAAATGAGATTGCTGTGCTGCACAAGTGCGTGAGCCATAGCCTGTCCCTGCCCAGATTGACCCTTTCCATCTTCATCTGACCCCTGCTTTGGGCAAAACATTTAACTTCTCTGAGCCTCAAATTACTCATTTATAAAATGGGGTAATGATCTCCACTTGTCAAGATTGTAGACAGCATAAATGGTCCTTTATTTCAAGTGCCTGGCACAATAGCTAACATGACAGATGAGAATAAGATGTCCTTGCTTATTTACAGAGGTTTAATCTGTTCAATCAGGTCTAAAGGTCAACTCTTGAACAGGGCTTGAACCCATGTATCTCAACTGGGGTTATCGCTAGACCTACCCCAAGTTCTCCAACATAAAAAGCCATTCAAGGTCAAAAATGCCTGTGTGCTGACCTTCTGACTAAATCAACAACACCTGGTCTATGAATTGCTCATGCTGATATGAAACTTGCTGCCTCACTAGAAAACTTAAAAGAATCTTTACTACCAGTTTCTTCCCTGAGCTTTCCAACCATCCTGTGCAGGGACAAAATGATCATTTCTACTATTGGTGGTAGGGGTGAGGGAACAGGCCCAGAGAAGGCAAAGGACTTGTCCAAGGTCACACAGCAGAGCCATCTTCCATCAAGCTCAATCACCATCACTGGTATATTTTTAAAGCATTTACTATGTGCCAGTCACTATGCCAAGCATCTTATTTATATTACCTGTATTATCTCATGTGATCTTCACCCTAAGTCTTTGAAAGAAATATTATCATTGGCTTCATATTATAGACTAGAGGCCCAGTGCACAAATTCATGCAAGGGTGGGGTTCCTTGGCCTGGCCAGCGATCAGGGCCAACCAGTGCCTTCTCATCCAGTCCTGATCAGGGCCGGCTGGCCAGGGGGAGGGACTGCGGAAGGTGGGCCAGCTGGCTGGGGGTGGGGGAGTGGGGAAGGTGTGGGAAGTGGGCTGTGGGCTGTGGGAGCACACTCACTACCAGGGGGCAGCTCCTGCGTTAAGCGTCTGCCCCTTGGTGGTCAGTGCGCATCATAATGACTGGTCTTTCAGTTGTAATGGTCACTTAGGATTTTATATCTTATAACTAGAGGCCTGGTGCATGAAATTTGTGCATGGGTGGGGTCCCTAGGATCAGGGACTAGACTGATTGGGGCCTGAAGGCCCCGGCAGGGTTGGGAGAAGAGGTGACAGTCACTGGGCTGGGTGCAGAAGGAATGGACACTGGATGCCGACACCACCGTTGGTGTCTTACCACCACACAGTTCCCCACCTCCCCCACTCCTCCTTCCCTCACCGCCATACCACCACCAGGGCCTGGTGGCTGGGGGAAGAGACAGGGGGAAGGACCATGGGAGGTTGGCTGTCCACCCACACTCATTCTCAGTTCCGGGACCGCAGGTGGTTGGCCAGCCAAGGGATGAAGGGAGGTTAGCTGGCCAAGGGAGGCTGGCTGTGGGAGTGCACTGACCACCAGGGGGCAGCTCCTGTACTCAGTGTCTTCCCCCTGGTGGTCAGTGTACATCATAGTGACCAGTTGTTCCAGTCATTTGGTCATAAAGGCCGCTTAAGCTTCTATATATACTAGGAGCCCGGTGCACAATATATTGTGCACTCGGGAGACCCTCAGCTCAGCCTATTCCTGCCCAACCTTTGGC
>PVJC01009552.1:0-45623 GCA_004026665.1 Murina feae | reverse complement strand
GTGGGCCTCCACCACTGAGGGGACACACCTGGTGCAGAGCTGGGTGGCAGGCCAGGGGGTGGACGCTGGTGCATGGTCCCTTGGGGGGGCCATGCTGCTGAGCGGACACACGGGGGTGGAGCCAGGCACACGCTCACACACGCCCCATGGAGGCCCCCAGGGTGGAGGCAGGTGGCTGGACCTGTGGCAGAGGCTCTGCGCGGGGGCAGAGGATGCTCGGGCATGACCCCGAGGGGGTACCTACCTCAAGCCCCCGCCACTGAGCCTCTGAGGTCGCGTGGGCCCAATTGCTCTATTCCCAGGCCTCGCAGGGCCGGGCTGGGCTGCCAGCTCCCGGCCTTGTGGCTGCTCACCGCTGTCTGGTGGGCACGATTGCTCTATTGCCAGCCCCAGCCGAGGGCTGGGCTGGCTCTCACCCAAGGCCGCCCAGAACCAACCACTGGTGCAATCGCTCTATTCCCAGGCCCAGGCTGCAGGGCCGGGGCCTGGGCAGCCTGCTCCCGGCCCTGCTGCCAACCACCACTGCCCTGAATCGACTTCCAGGGCACACACAGGCGGAGGCCAGGCCTCCACCTGTGCGTGGGCCAGCGCGATCTCTCTATTCCCAGCCCCATCTCTCTATTGCCAGCCCCGGCCGCAGACCTGGGGGCCTGGGAGGCCGCCCGGCCCTGCAGCCGCCACCACTGTCCGGAACCGACCGCCAGAGCACGCAAGGGCAGAGGCCAGGCGTCCGCCCTTGCGTGCTCTGGCGCGATTGCTCTATTGCCAGCCCCGGCCGCAGAACCGGGGGCCTGGGAGGCCGCCCGGCCCTGCAGCCGCCGCCACTGTCCAGAACTGACCGCCAGAGCATGCAAGGGCGGAGACCTGGCCTCTGCGTGCTCCGGCGCGATTGCTCCATTGCCAGCCCAGGCCTCCGCCATCTTGGCTGGGCTAATTTGCGTACCATTGTTCTGATTGGCTGTTGGGCGTCCCGAAGAAACGGTTAATTTTACTATTTGGCTTTTATTAGTTTAGATTATATATGACAGTTGACTAATTCAGTTGACCCTTGAACCAATACCAAGGTTAGGGGCGTAACCCTGTCACCAGAAAGGGACAAGGACTGAGGTGTATCCGCCCAAGCATGGTGTGGAATGTGTGGGTTCTTGATTTCATGCAGGAAAGACTTTGTAATTAGGGTCCAGGTGATTTGGGAAGAACATTTATTAAAGTTGGGGACAGTGTAACAAAGGAAGAGCTTAAGATGAAGAGGCAAGGAGTGAGCTTAGGTGGAGCTGCTTTTCAGCTCACTAAAAAGTTAGATAAAAGAAGGATCCTTAGAAACAGGTTTAAAGTATTAGCCCAGGGTGAGCTGCCACTGCCTGCTATTCTTCTGGTTGCAGGCTTTGTAAACTTTAGAAGAAAGAGAGAAAAAATACACATCTGAGGAAAAGAGGGGTGTGGGCATGTGTAGGGAGCAGCTATAGGGTCAAGCCTTGGACTAACCTGTGGCAAAGCCACATACAAGTCCCATCTTGGAGGGCAGAGCCCTCCTAGTACAATTAAGCTTGACCTTATAGTCCTCCCTTATTCCTCGGTAGCTAATGGGCCGTGGGAGGTGCAGCAAGTGCTGCCAAAGCAAGGCTTGAGTAATAAAATAGATTTGAAATTCGCAAGAACATTGTAAATATGTTGACCACTCCCCTTGTTTTGCTTTGTGTGATCTGACTATAAAACAAAACTTCTGCTTACAGACTGTGTCACTGTTTCCTCATCCAGGCACAGTGATCTTACCTGGTCCCAACTGTATTCTCTTGTCTGTCTTCTTTGATCCTTCACCGCCCCTCCTCAGGTTCACCCCTGTCCCTGCTGGACACAGTTCAGGCATGCTCTAGAAAGAGCACATGGTGGCTTCCTTTACCTGGAGGAGTTTTATCTGTTTTCTAAAAGTGGGAATTTTAGGGTTGGTCTTGGAAAGATCTTAATAGAATATTCATCAGCTTTCCAGGTGTGCCTTTCAATATGCTGATTCATCAAAATGAGTGTAAAGAGGGGTCAGGGTCATTGACTGGTCAGTTTTACCTCCAAAGAATGCCACTAAAGAGGAGGGTCTGCCCCAGCATGTTCTGGAATGTGTACACCATTTGATCCTAAGTGTACTTGGTTAGGGAAGATACTGGCTGTAAATTGCTCGACCAGTTTGTTCAGCTGTCTCAGTTTCCCAATTTCACTTGTCAAGGAATTTTCCTAGCTTTTTACTAACCTGCCTCATCTACCCCTCAGAGACTTCCATCCTTGAAGTCTTTTAGGGGTGATGGAGGAGGAGGGTCTGTTTTCAGTAACTGCTTCCTAGTGATAAGGGTCATGGTTCCTGCCTGCTTAGAGCATAGAAGTCTCTTCTTGCCTGGTCTAAGGGAGATAAGGGAATGGAATCTGAGACTGGAACAGAGAGGCTGTTAGCTGATTCTTCTAAAGTAGGGATGGGCCAGAATCCTTGAAGCATTATCATCTTGGAATTGTATCCTAGAGATTAAAATTTTGACAAGAAGGTTAAAAAGACATGGTTCATCCCTAGCCGGTTTGGCTCAGTGGATAGATCATTGGCCTGTGGACCGAAGGGTCCTGGGTTCAATTCTGGTCAAGAGCATGTACCTCGGTTGCAGACTCCTCCCTGTCCCAAGCCCTGATCAGGGCTCATGCAGGAGGCACCAATCAATGTGTTTTTCTCATATTGATGTTTCTCTCTATCGTTCCCTCTCTCTTCCACTCTCCCTAAAAGATCAATGGAAAAATATCCTTGGGTAAGGATAAATAAATAAATAAATAAATACATAAATAAACTAGAGGCCCAGTGCATGAAATTCATGCATGGGGTGGGGGGTCCCCTCAGCCCAGCCTGCACCCTCTCCAATCTGGGACCCCTTGGGGGATATTTGACTGCCTCTCATAATCTGGGACATCCCTCTCATAGTCCTAATTTGACCCTTGAACAATACCAAGGTTAGGGGTGTAATCCTGTCACCAGAAAGGGACAAGTCCATTCAATGCAAATAGGTATTGGAAATCAGGATGAAGGGGGATGCAGAAAAAAGGCATTCTTTAAATCTAATAGAGTAGAATATTTGGCTTCTCTGACCTTTATGATAGTGGAACTATAGGATATACTGGAATTACAGCCTCTTTTACTGCCCTTACATCTAGTATAAACCAGTATTCTCCATTTGGCTTTTGTACTTGGAGAATAGGATTATGCATAGGGACTGGCAGAGCCTGAGAAGTCCATGCTTTAAATATTTTTCAATGAGAATTTTGATCCCTTTTATGGAGTTAGGTTTTAGAAGGTACTCTCCCTTTTAGGGTAAGATACCCCTGATTTTAGGGATATCTTTATGGGGGGGGGGTGTACATTCATTGCCCTGCCTGGTATTTCAGTATCAGGTTTGACTAGATTCTGGAATATCATTAATTCCTGGTTAAATTGTCCATCAAAGACATAAAAATGTGAGTACATTTTTTTCTGTGGTTAATGTGAAGCATGGTGGTCTCTCCTTTGGAAAACTGCTGTTTCAAACTGCTATTTGAACTACTTTGTTATTCTTAGTCTCTTATTCTGTAGGTCAACTCTGTGATTTTTAGACTATAAAATAATTTTGTTGTTTGCTTGAATAGAAAAGATAAACTTAATTGTCTGACCTTGCAAGCTAGCCATCTAACTGATACACTGATATTGATGCCAGACCCCTGTATAGATTATGATACCCAAGATTACAGGTGTCTGTATAAATATGATATATACTCAAGATTACAGGTGTTTGTTAGATATGATATGTACTCAAGGTTACAAATTGTCTATAAAAATAACTTACACAAGGACCTATCTATTCTAATAAAAGAGTAATATGCAAATTAACCATCACTCCAAGACACCTAAGCCATGCCCACCAGCAAAGCCATGCCCACCAGCCAATCAGAGCGGCTGTATGCAAATAAAGCCAGCCAAGATGGTGGCTGGCAGCCACGGAGCTAGAGCAAACAGAAGGCTTCTGTTGCACCAGCGATGGAGTTGAAATTGCCTGCCTAGGCCGGCCAGGCCTCTGCTCAAGGCAACAATGTTTCAATTATAGAAGCCACAGAGCTGAAGCAAACAGGATGCTTCCTTGCCTGAGTAGGCCATGGCTGAAGGCAACAAAGTTTCAATTATAGAACATAAATAAACTCCAGAAACCTGATTCCAGCCATCCTCACTGGGACGTTGGGTCAAAGGGAGCTGTGGGCAGCCTGAAAATGGCCCTCAGCCCCTCACCCAGGCTGGCCACACCCCAATAGGGTGAGGGTTCCCATTGGGGGGCTTGGCCATCCTGCAAACAGCCATCAGCCCCTCACCCAGGCTTGCCAGGCACACCAGCAGGTGGACATCCCCCAAGGGATCCCAGACTGTGAGAGGGCATAGGCCAGGCTGAGGGACCCCCCCCCCCCGAGTGCACAAATTTTTGTGCACCAGGCCCCTAGTAAATATATAAAAAGAGAATGCTTATTCCTGTGTTTGCTCAAAATTTGACAGACATAATTTGCTCTGAACCTGTGTGCAATAAATGAGTCCTAATTAATTGGCTTGTTAAGGTGTCTTGTCCAGCTCGCTGATTTGCGACACAAGTGTTCCTAGGGTTATGGTAGTTCCTAGACTGAACAAGATGTCCCTCCCTAATAAGAGGATGGAGAACCCTGAAACTACAAGAAAAGCATGATTAAAAGCAAGATTTCTGAGGTTGTAGTGAGAGATTGAGCATTGAGGATGCCCATTTACTCCAGAGATCAAACAGGTTTTGGTCCACTTGAGTAAGTCAGAGTAGAGTAAGCATCCCTGTGTCTAATAAAAATATAATGGGCTTACGGGCCACATCAAGGGTTACCTGAGGCTACTCTGATGTGATGGTCAGGTGCTCTGGTAGGAGGCCTTAGGCACAATCAATTCTCTGATGTTTTGACCTTCATTGTTTTAGAGGTACTAGGTTTCCTTCTGAGCCTAGGACACTCATTCCAATGGCTCTCCTCCTTACAGAGGGGACATAGAGGCAGTAGTGCTAGTGTCAGTTGTGAGCACTCCTTTATGTGCCTTTCTTGTCTGCAGGAAGAGCATTGTCCCTTCAATGTCCATTGTAGCCTGGGGGCCAGGTAACCTTGAGGTGACCTAAGACTTAAAGCTAATTAGTGAGCCTTTTGTTTTCATTAGGCAACATTTTGTTTTTCCTCTGCCCTGTCTCCATTGTTAAAAACACTGAAAGTCGCCCTAACTGGTTTGGCTCAGTGGATAGGGCTTCGGCCTGAAGATTGAAGGGTCCCAGGTTCGATTTTGGTCAGGGGCATGTACCTTGGTTGCAGGCACATCCCCAGTAGAGGGTGTGCAGGAGGCAGCAGATCAATGGTTCTCTCTCATTGATGTTTCTAACTCTCTATCCCTCTCCCTTCCCCTCTGTAAAAAAAAAAATCAATATTAAAAACAAATAAACAAACAAACAAAAAACACTGAAAGCCATCCATACTGCTTGCTCAATGGGAGTTTGGGGTCCCACGACTAGTTTCTGTAACTTTCTCCAGATGTCTGTGGCTGCCTGCTGGATAAAATGCATCCTCAGAAGTGCTGGGCAGCAGACTCAGGGTCAATATTTATATTCTTTTGCAAAGCAGCTGTTAATCACCCTGAAAAAGGGAGGGTTTTCATCCTTTTCTTGAATAACCTCTTATTTTATCCTAATTAACAGGCTTAATTGTGCATCTTTTCATCCTCTCTATGAGGCACGTAATCATATGGGACCAGCAGTCCCTGTCGTCCTTCATCTGACCCAGTTTGATAGACCCAGTTAGGTTCTTGATCTGGGATTGCATCTCCCCCTGGTCAGTATACTAGTATACGATGTTGAGCATGATGACCAGCTAATTCATCAGCATAGGCCTAGCAGCTCCTATTGTGCACTGCTTTTCATCTACAATACAGTAGTCGGAGAGAACAATCTAAATCACTCCGAGTCAGGTCATAAGTTAATGCCAAGTGATTAAACTCCTCTGTGAATTTTCTAGGACTATTTTTCTTTACAAATGGCCAGGTCAGACATAGAGAAGGGAACATATACCCGGCTTATTCTCCCACCAGGCTCCCCATTTGCTAATTCCCTCAGAGGTAACATATTAGGGTTTGGGTGATATTGAATCTGCTCCTGGTAATGGCAGAACTACAAGCAGGGACAGGTTCCAGTGGCTCTCCAGTAGAGGAGGGGTTAGGCAGTGGCTGCATTTTGGGAGACAACAGAGAAGTGACCTGGGGGACAGGCTACTCCATACTTCGGATGAGTTCTGTATGATTTGCTTGAGACAGAGGCTGGCTTCTTGCTGAGACTGAAAGTGTCCTCTAATTCATCTGACCCAGACATTGTGGCAGCACACATCCTACAAGACTTCCTTTATCTTGGTAAAGAGCCATAAACATCTGAATTTAAGGTTTTCCACTCCATTTATCTTCAGTTTAAAAAAAAAAATCTAACTGGAAAATAGTGTTATAATTGAGAGATCCATTTACAGGCTAGACTTATTTATCCCTGAGTTTGTATTAGGGCCAGGTAACATTACAAAAGAAAACGAGGCACTGTTTCTTTTAATTATCACCCTTAAAGGTGGCCCAATTGCTATGGAGACACCCTAGAGGGAATCTCAGAGAATGATCTTGGCACCACTCATTTTGTCTCCTTTTACCTGGTCAGTATAGTTGGTGACCAATTATTAGACCTTCAGTACCAGGATGTAGGGCCCAGGATGGAGAGTCAATCCAGTTAAGGGATTGATCCCAGTGAAAAGTGGCCTTGTTGTCAACAAAGGAAAATATAAAAAGGGTGCAGGAAGTGATTAGGAAGGTGGTCCAGCAGACAGTGGATAAATAGGGGCTCTGGAGAATTTCCCAGAGGAGTATGAGTTTCCCCTCTGACCAGGTAGAGCTGAGGTGCATAACAAGAGGACTGGAACCAGAAAGAGAAATCTGGTGACAGAAGATAAGTTGTGATATGACAAAAATGAAGTTTTCAAAGTCAGTGTAATAAATACCCCAAATAGAGGACTAGGAGTTATAGTATGAGTCACAATAGTAACATCATCCAGGAGCCTGATTAATGTGCCTTGAACCAAGTTAAGAAAGGCAGGTCCCTAAGAGAGAGGCCTGTGTTTATCCTGTGTCCTGAAGCATACTTACCAACCATCATGGTAGTGGCCTGATACCCTGAGGTTTGATTTACTCTGTTCAGATAGGGGCCTTAACTACACACAGGCAAAATGGGGAGGGAGAGAGTCCATTTGGATATCAGGGGTGATCAGGCCCTTACTCACTGGACCCCATCACCCAGGAGTCACCTGAGGGCAGACTTACCTATGGTCCCAGTGTTGATGAGGAGCCTTTTGATGAAGGGTTTACTCCACTGCTGACAGGTAGATTTACCCCACACCAATGATGAGAAGTGACAGGAAAAATGAATTAAAGGGAGAGTAAAGGAGAGATTACAACTTCCGGTTCCAGTGTGGTGCTAAAATGTATGTCACTGGAAAGGACCAGCACCAAAATGGGTCTGTCTCCATATGGTCTGGACTGTTAAACCAAGCATGTCAAATTCAAGGCCTATGGGCCACATGTGGCCCACAATAAAAATTTTGTAACTTAATTTTTACAATATCCTGTTATACATAATCCTATATAATAAAAGGCTAATGTGCAAATAGACTGAACGGCAGAAAAACCAACCAAACAACTGGTAGCTATGATATGCACTGACCACAAGGGGGCGTGCGTGGAACATGGTGGGTGTCAGCCACAATGGGATGGTGGAACAGGTGAGTGGGCACACCAGACCAAGGCAGGGCACCAGTTGCTCTCATCAGGGCAAGCCTCTGGTGGTTACTGAAAATTCTCTGCTCCCTCATGTTGAAGTCTTGCCCAGCACTCACACTTGCTGGCACCGGTTCCACCTGCACCTCCTGCCGGTGCCTGGCAGTGGTCCCAATTGCTCGGCCCCTTCAGCAGGTGTGAGCAGCAGCTGCTGGCCCCAATCACCCCTCAGGGCTTCTCTACCTCCTCCTGCTCCTGAGGGGCAATTGGAGCAGTAGCTGCCCCTGCACCTGCTAACAGCACCAGCCTTGCTCATACACACTGCTGTCATTGGCCCCAATCGCTCTGTGCCGTCAGCAGGTGATAGCACAGCAGTGGGAGCAGGGTTGTGGGCAGACAGGGGACTGGGGGCCATGGTGGGAGGGACAGGGTGGGGTCACGGAGAATGGGCTGAGACCCGCCCCTGTGCCCACTGCAGCCTCTTGGCCCTCAGTTCCTTTCAAGGTGCATGAATTCATGCACTGGGCCCCTAGTTATTAATAATGAACTACAACATTTGCTAATGACTGATTGCTATAATCGTGTTGCATTTATTTCCCTTACACACAGGCACACCATTTTTCTCCACTAATACTAGCAGCAAATAGTTTAGCAGCTGATTGCCACATCATTAATCTTGTACTGACTTGAACAGGAAATATTTCATTTTCAGAGAATAAGAAAAATATATTTGTCTTATGCGTATTAATTTGTGCAGTCATTCAGTGTCTAGTAAGTTAATGTTCAAAAAAATTTATTAAAATTTTCTATTATTTTATGTTAATGATTAGTCATTTATTTCAGCCCTTTGTATTCAGCATGTCTCTATCGAAATAAACCTACATTTCTATGAAAATTGAAGCTTTTGGTTTTTTTGAGGCCTACATAAACTTAAACCTTTTTTGTTTATTCCATGTTAGCCTTTGAGTTTGACATGGTTAGTGTAAACCATTTGTTTCTAAGTGTCTTGCTTAGGGAAGATAAGTCTTTGTGATTTATTATCTGGATATAAATTGTTCAACAGTTTGTTTGGCTGTCTTAGTTTCCCCAGTCTATCTACTTGCCAAGGAATTTTCCTAGCTTCTTATTAACCTGCCTCATCCCTAGTCAAAATTTCAGATGTGATTTTTGACTTCTCAAAACTTCACTACAATCATCTCTATCCCTCAGTATCCGAAGGGGGGATTGGTTCCAGGACTCCTCATGATAAAAATACCTGGATGGTCAAATTTTTTATATAAAACTAGAGGCCAGGTGCTCGAAATTTAAGCATGGGGAGGGGGAAGGTGTGTGTTCCTCAACCCAGCCTCCATCCTTTCCAATCTGGGACCCCTTGGGGAATGTGTCCAGCTGCCAGTTTAGGCATGATTCCATCTAAACTAGCAGTCAGACATCCCTCTCACAATCTGGGACCACTGGCTCCTAACCTCGTCTGCCTGCCTGCCTGATTGCCCCTAACCATTTCTGCCTGCCAGTCTGACCGCCTTCTAACTGCTCCCCTGCCAGCCTGATTGACGCCTAACCACTCCCTTGTTGGCCTGATCGCCCCCAACTGCCCTCCCCTGTTGGCTTGATCTCACCCCCAACTGCCCTCCCCTGCAGGCCATCTTGTGGCGATCATCTTGTGATGTCTATCTTGTGGTGGCCATCTTGTGGTGGCCATCTTGTGATGATGTTGCATAAGGGCATCACATGACACTACCTAGGCTTTTATTATAATAGGATGGCATAGGGCAATGCATACAGTTGGAATTTTGCATCTATAGATTCCCAAGTGTGTATTGAAAACTGTTTTCCATCTGGGGCTGACTGAATTCACAAATGCAAGACCTGGGGATACAGAAAGCTCACTGTGCATTTTTGAAAAAATTTGGATATAAGTGAATTTGAGCAGTTCAAACCTGTGTTGTTTGAGTCAACTGTCCATATAAAATAACCAGCAGAATACCTGGACTAGAAAGTATCTATACTAATAATAGCCTAGGTGGTGTCACATCCTCATGTCATCACAAGATGGCCATGTGCACAGTGGAGGCGGGGCCTGGAGGCCACTCCACACAGTAAGGCCTGGGGGTCCTGTGGCTTTGCCCAGCATGGAGGAGGCGGGTCCCAGCAGAAGAGGCAGGTCACAGCAGGGGAGGGCAGTTGTGGGCCATCAGGCTGGTGGTGGGGGGCAGTTGGAGATGATCAGACTTGCAGGCAGAAGCAGTTAGGGGCAATCAGGCAGGCAGGCAGGCAAGCAGTCAGGAGTCAGCGATTCCGGATTGTGAGAGAGATGTCTGACTGCCGGTTTAGGCCTGATCCCCTGAGTGGTCCCAGATTGGAGAGGGTGCAGGCCGGGCTGAGGGACATCCCCCCCCCCCGCCCCCGCACAAATTTCATGCACCAGGCCTCTAGTAGCAAATAATGTTTTGTTCAATAATATTTCATTGTAACATTGATGAGGAAAAAACTTTTATTCCAGCTGGGCCACTGTCTATGTAGAGACATTCTCCCCATGTCTTTGTGGGTTTTCTCCAGGGATTCTGGTTTCCTCCCACATTCCAAAGATGTGAATTTGAGGTGAACTGTGTGTCTCCATTGTCTCAGTCTGAGTGAGTGGGAGGGGGCATGAGTGCCCCTGCGATGGAAGGGCATCCTGTTCAGGGTGGGTCCTATCTTGCATCCTGAGCTGTTGTGAGAGGCTCCAGCCCCCCTTAACCCTGAACTGGAATAAGCAGTTTAGATAATCATTCAGTAACTTGTTTTTATCCATCTTTCTTAAATGTATATATGACTCACATTTATATCAATGTCTAATATTAGAAGTTGTTGGGGTCTTTATGTAGAAGTTTGGTGATTTTTGTGACCAGAGATAGTCTGATATGAACTTAATTCTTGTTTATATAAATTAGTCTTTGATAAAATTGGTTTTCTTATATGTTATTTCACTTAAAATTGCAGTTTCCAAGAACTTATCAACGACGTTAAGTGAAGACTTACTGTAGTCCATAAATAGAAGCTATAACTATGGTTAGACTTGGCCAAACCTTCTTTCATCCTTATGAACTGGGTGTCTTGGCTCCTACTTGCTCCTCTTTTCCATCAGCACTCATGGGGAAAGGCTTATTTTAGACGTATTCTCCTTCCTCGCTCCCACTTTTTATTTGGGCAGAGCACATACAAGGCAGGCTTTGGTCCTGAGTAATATGAACATGTCATTTCTATCCCTCCTAAGCCAGCCTCAACTAAAATTTCCCCAGAGACTTTTTTTACATTTGGATATCCTCAGCATTTTCTTTCTGATTCTGTCTACTTTTGGATGTCCCTTCTTCTCCCCTTGCTACTCAGCCTGGGCCACAACACTCTCTCAGTATGTTTGTTACACTCATTGCTATAATACCTGAAAAAAGTGAGGGATGTAAAAAAAACAGGACTTATAGCCTTAGTCTCAGAAAGCAGAAATTCGGAATGCTTGGGAAAGGAGTTAGTTCTGCTCCCTAAAGCAACTCACCAGCAAGAGCCCCATAATAGATTTTGAAGAAGCAGAGACCAGAATAGTGAGACTGTGCTTGGTTTCTGGAAGCTTCCCAGGTCCTTCCTGAGGCCTTCTGACCTTGTGGCCTCTGAGTCACCTTTATTACAATAAATTGCTTAAATTAACTTGTACCAAACACAGAGCTAATACAAATTCAGTCTCCTCAGTTGGGCCCTTGGTGTAACCAGCAGTCTTTACACACTTCTGCTATCATTCCCCATTCTGCTTCACAGAGAAAATAAATGCTATGGGGAAAACTCTCAATTTTGAGGAACCTCCAAACATGAATTTTTCCCACCTTTCTTTCTTAGAGGTAGAGGGGTCTCTCTTCAAATTCAAGGTTAATCTGTTCACTGTAACATGTGTTTCATTCCTTTTCCTCCTTTACTATGACTCTCCTTCATGAATTCAATTTTTTCTTCTCCTCTACTCTTTTATCTCAGCATATAAACTTGATTAACTAGCCAAACATTTTTTAAAAATCCAATTTTAATCCCACACACCACTGGTTATTACATACTTTTTCTTGTCTTCAACCAAGCTTCTAGGGAGTAGTCTACACTCTTCATCTCCATGTCCTCACCGCCCATTTATTCCTTGGATCTAGTGCCATCTGATCTCTCCCCAAAGTCTATGCTTAACACACTTTCACCAAAGTTTCAAATTACTTCCAAACTACTAAATTCACTGGAAATATTCTGATTTGACTAATTGATGTCATTTGGTATTGTTAGTCACCCTATCCCTGCATCTCTTTTCTCTGTTAGCTCCTATAGGCTATGCTCTTCCTAATATGGCTTCCTCATACCATCCTTAATAGACTTTTCTATCCTTCACTATTTAAATTAAAAAACAGTTCAATTCACACTCATTTCTACCCTCATCACTCTTCCTAGTGACCTCATTAGTATCTACCAGAAGCAGACCTTGGCAATTTGGGGATGTCCAGAATCTGAATCTCCTATGTTACAGGTTTTGAAGGTAAACACAGCCCACCTTCCATGACTGACATAGAAAAGATTGGGTCTTTTCTTTCCTAGCTTTTAGGCAACTAAAACAGAGGCATGTAACATAGGCTTGGCCAAGTAGCCCCCAGAAATGTAGATTCTGCAGTAAGTGATTAGGAGAACTAGAACAACAGATAATTCATCCTGGTGGCAGTGGCAATTGTAGGGTCAGCTTTATCCAATGCTGAGGGAGAGGAGGGCTGTAGTGGTGTGGGTATTGATCATGGTGATATTTAATGTCCAGTGATGATGGTAGTGGCAATATTGTCACTAGGCTGGTTCTGGCATCTGATTTTGACTGTTGCTCTGGAGGATTGGCATCCCATTGTTCCTGCTTACCTTTGTGTGAACATGTTTGAATATGCAGGTGCTACCTATCTCCATCAGTGTCTAGGGTGGTCTTTCTATGTGTCAGTATTGTGTGATGTACAGATGCCCTTGACACTGGTGGTTCTCTCAGTTGGAAATTATTGGTTGATATATACCACACCTTACCTGGTAATGTTATTACTGGATCTATTTTTCATCCCATTCCTTCCAAAAATGAGTCAAAGACAGAGGAAAAGGTAGGAATCGGTTTCCTTAAAACTCTTATAAAGGACGAACCCTCTGATCCTACCCTCGCATCCTTTACTGTCTGATTTGCTATCAGATCAAAGGCCTCCAGCCTCAGCAACATCTGGGGATCAGAGTGCCCACCACACAGGTGGGGTCACAGATCAGTTTAATCCATGTTTATGGGGTGAAGAGGAAATTATCCTCTGAGAAAAATATGTGCAAATCCCTGCAGGCTCAGGAAAGGCTGGCAAAGGCAAGATGAATCATGGTGTACTAGGCTGAAATCTTTTGCCCATCTCACAGACACAGGCAGGAAGTACCACCATTAATCAGCTTTATATGGCACCCACTATATACAACAGACAGACAAAGACAGACAAAGCACACACCACTTCTAAGCTGAACACTGCTCACCACCTAGAAGCACCTTGGATAAGCACGTGAAACACTATTGCATAAGAAAGATATACTTTTTAAAGGATTGAATAAGTATTTTGGCAAAACATCTACTCTCCCAGGTCCTGGGTAAAGAGCGACTTTAAATTCTGAACCTTCTAGATATTGAAATTTACTCCCTTCTTAATGGCAGTATATACAGCAGCAAACTTCCAAGTCTGTTGTTACAGTCCTCTACATGTATCCTGAATCTACTTTACAGGTGGTCAAACTTAGAAACAATGTGGCCTGGAGCAAGGGGACACTGGGGCTAGCTCACAGGGAGGGCAAATAGGAGGTGTCTCAGCTCAGCCAAAGGCAGGGCCTCTGTCTATAAGGAGAGGAAAGGGAAAAGCTAGGGTGGCCAAAACTCCCTTTTTCTTCCAGCCCAGAGAAGTACTGGTTCCACAGGAAAGGCTGTCAGGAAAGAAAGGCAGGTTCCCACTCTTGGTGGTAAAGGCCAGGGTAGGCCAGAGTTCCTCCTGAAGCCTCTTCGATGATGCTCCCTGTGTTTGGGTACTGTGGGTTCACTGCTTCCATACTCTCTCGTCACCTGCATTTGAGCCTAGACTTCAAGTCCTTAATTATTTTAAAAAGGCAGGGCGAGGAGATGGTTTAAGATAATATGTGACACAGAACAATCTTTCTACAGCCTCCCTTTGAGTAGGCTTGGGCTTTTAAAGGTCTCCTTCACCCTGTCTCCTCGGAATATTTAAAGGCAGCTTTTATGAGACTCTGTACTGTCTTTTATGTTTCTCTTTTACGTGTTTTGTTTTGTTTTTATATTCTTTAAAAAGCAATAGTCCTTTGGTCCCTAAACTCTAAGGAATGATATGATTTTGAACGCAGTAAATCTGAGCTTCCCTTGCAGAGAAGCCCCTGGCACCCCCAAGTCCCTCTGCTGGTTCCCTTCGACAATCCATCTTCAGCCAGCCCCAGCTGCCTTTCCAGCCTGAGCTTTATGCCACAGGCATAGAACAACCCACTTGATGAAGACAATTCTTAAAGTGGCCTGAGCCCCAGGCACTGGCCTTGGGTCCAATCCACCTCCGTCTGCGGTTGCTCCTTCAAGAAGGGCTGCTTAAGCGCTTCTGTGCTTTTCCTCTCTTTTCTTCTTCTCACTCTTCTGAATCTGTTGTTGGTATTAATTGATAAGGGGCAGGGAGGTAGGGGGTGGGAGGCAAAAATCAGTCTGGAGGGCAAGATAAGAATAGCAGCTTGCCCCCATCAGCTACATCTTAGGTGAGTGCCTGGGCCTCTCTTCCAGAGGAGCACAGCTACAGCAAGGCCTTAGTCAGCACCCTAGCCCAGCACCCATCCCAGAGGGGCTCCCTGGGGTAGCTCAAGTGAGGCAGGGCCATGAGGACCTTCTGAGATAGTGAATCTCTGAAAGTTTCAGGCAGCTAGCCCTGCCAGAAACCTAACAGAGCCTGTCATCTCCCTCCCCATCACCCACCAAGCCCTGCAGATCCTGCTTCTTCAGCGTACTTGCTTTTCTTCTCATTCCCGTGTTAACTGCCATTTCCCCAGCTCTTACATCATGTTCCCTTTTTGCTTAAATTTCTCATGATTCTCCATCACCTTCAGGATAAAGTTCAAACTCATGGCCTTTAAGACCCTTCACAAGCTTGCCCAAACCTATTTTTCTAGTCTCATTCTCCATCTCCCTGCACTCCCATGGCCCCCTGTGGCTATCTCTGGAGTAAAAATAACTTGTTGGATCTAACTCTTAATGATCTCTCCCAGAATATGGGGATGGGAAATATTGTCTATTTTATCTCAGTTCTTGACTTGAAGGAAAATCAAAAAGTCTCAAACTAAGGATTCCTGCTAACTCCTGGCTCTTCTCTTGCAGACTTTTTCATAAATGAATGCCCTAACATCCCAAAAAGAACAGAAAGCTGAGAGGGTCTCTGTCAATCAGACCCCATTTGCCTGGGGTCCAGCCAGGACTCACCTTTCTGTGACTGGTCAGTGAGAGCAGATCAGTAAGGCCTGTTGGCATCCTTGGGCCTCTTTAGCTGGACCTTGAGCCTCTTCATGCCAATTTGAAAGCCATTCATGGCCTGAATAGCTGCCTGGGCACTGGTTGGGTTGTCAAAGCTAACAAACCCTGGGGGTTTGGGGCACAGAGGTTAGCTGGGAACTCTGCTTGGCAGAGCCTCCTTTCTTTCTGATCAGCCTCTTCGCCCTCTCTCCCAGGCCAGTTCCATCAAACATATACCCTCCACCCTCCATTGTTTGCACGTACACGTACACACACTCGTACTTACATGGTCAAATGATTTGAATTTCATAAAAGTGTGATTCTTGGAAAGACAGGAAGCAATTCTGAGTATGTGGGTGTTGGTTGGGGTGTTTTTCCTGTCTTTCCCTAGCATGGGTTGACTCCTTCCTCAACTCCCATTCTGGTCCTCTGAACTGCAGTTGGAGTTGGAAGGGATCACTGGTCCAGATCCCGACATCTCCTGTCCTGGCTAACCTCTAAAGCCTGACCTGGTCAAACATCTTTCAGATACCTGAATTTGCCAGATAAACCTGAATTAGGCTTGTTCCTGGTCTGGGCTTAGCTCCACCACTGGTCTGTAACTCTGCTTTGTGCTATATACTCAGTCTTTAGGAATCATTGACTTATGGAAGAACAAATCTTAGGCTCTGTAAGGAATCTTAAAGTTGGCAATGGGGGAGGCTCAAGGATTGGGCTCAGCTTACCAAAACACTTGCTCTGGTTGGTGGCTCGATCCACAAAGACTTTGGCAGAGACGACAGCTCCAAAGGGCAGGAATGTCTGTATGAGTTCTGCATCACCAAACTCCTGAGGCAGGTGATAGATGAAGAGGTTACAGCCTTCGGGGCCTGCAGGAACAGCAGCAGGCTGGTTCAGGGAAGGGACTCTGAGTCCAGCCCCATCAGGTCCTGATGTCCAGCCCTGTCCCTCACCTTCTCTTTGCTGCTGGGGCAGGGCTGAAGGCTGCTGAGGGAAAGCTGTGCTCACTGGGGCATAGGCTGACGGGTAGGCTGGTGAAGATAGAGGTGGGAGTGGGCAGTGAACCCCAGGAGCCATCCCCCAAACAGGGCCCCATCTGCCTGCCAACTTTGACCAATTCAGCCCAGTTCACGGTAACCCCTCACCCTTAGGAGAGGCCATTCTTGGCCCAGGGGTTGGGGGATGGGAGGGTTGACTCCTCAGAAAAGAGAATAATCCGCCCCCCCCCCCAATTTCCCTATTCCTTTCTAGGACCTTTCAAACCCTCCCAGGCTGCGTAGAGCCAGTGAAACCTGCGTAGTGGTGCATCCCAGCGTAGGCCTGCTGCAGCGGGTCAGCCACACCTGGGCTCTGGGCTGGGGAGAGAGGGGCACAAGGCCACAGTGAAGGCCTGAGGGTAGACAGGGTCTAGTGAAAGGCAACAGGGAGAGAGGAAAAATCCTTTCCAGGAAGACACCCCCCCCCCCCCCCCCCCCCCCCCCCCCCCCCCCCCCCCCCCCCCCCCCCCCCCCCCCCCCCCCCCCCCCCCCCCCCCCCCCCCCCCCCCCGCGCACCCACACACCCTGCTCCTCCCAACTCCCCCGTATCCCCTCACCCTCACCCCCGCTCCTCACTCCATTTCGGGGAGATTTTGGCGGAGCGGGGGCGGGAGGGGGCCCACCTGGGTAAGGGGAGAGCCCGTTATTGTAGAGAGTGTCAGGGCCCGGCTGCCCGTTGGTCTGAGGGGTCAGGGAGCTGAATCCATTGACTCCGAAAGGTGCTGGGAGCCCAGGAAGCGTGCCCGGGCCACCGCCGGGAGGGGAGTTGGCTGCAGGTGGCGGAGGAGGTGGCAGAGTCAGGCCGCAGCCTCCCTCTGGACCTCTCCCGCCTCGCCTCCCCCCCCCCCCCCAACCCTCAGTACCTGCCGCAGGTAGCAGCGGCGTGGCGACTAGGCTGAAGGCCGCCACGTGCTGCATCTGTGCGGCCACTGCGGCCACTGGGCCCAGCCCCGGGCCTTGGGCCGCTGCCAGCAGGGCCGCCTGCTGCTGCAGGATCTTTGGGAGGGAAGAGGGGTGGCTGTGGATAGCCCAGCGGCGGGCAGCTGCTCCAGCTCCCGACCCCGGCCTGGCCCATGGCCAGTCCAGGGACCCGGCACCTACCGCCGTGGTGTAGGCTCCGCAGGCCCCAAGCGGCAGCGGCGCCGGGTGGAAGACGCCTAGCTGGCCCGCCATCTGCTGCATACGACGCAGGGCTCGCTCCCGGTCCGTGTCCGCCAGCTTGACCACGAGGCTGGATGAGGCACCCTGGGCGGGGCAGGGGAGGCCACGGTGACTGGTCCAGACTCCAGCCTTGGCCATGGGCTGAGCGCCTTGCACATCAGGCCCTCTCCTAGGGCTCTGATCATATGTGGGGGGGAGGAGCCCGTCCCCACCCCACTGGCCTCACCCTCTGCCCCTGTGCCCGCCCTCACCGCCATGGTCCGGCTGCCGTGCAGACTCTGGATGGCCGCCTGAGCTTCCCCCTGACTCCCAAACTTCACAAAGGCACAGCCTGGGGCAGGACAGAGGGATTGGGTGACTCAGGCCACAGGAGCCAAAGGGTCATGTGGCTCAGTGAGAGTCAGGATCACCAGGAAATCCTGGGGTCGGCTGAAGTCACCTTTACTGGTGCCATCCGGGCTCCGCAAGACAGTGCACTCCTCGATATGGCCGAAGGGCTGGAACAGGCGTCTGACATCATCCTCACCCTGCTGCTTCCCCAGCATCCCCACAAACAGCTTTCGGTCTTCTGGGGACAAATTCAGGAGTGATTTAGGGACC
Source organism: Murina feae (assembly GCA_004026665.1). Taxonomy (NCBI): domain Eukaryota; kingdom Metazoa; phylum Chordata; class Mammalia; order Chiroptera; family Vespertilionidae; genus Murina; species Murina feae. The sequence continues at coordinate 27,442 of PVJC01009552.1, read as the reverse complement.
CTAAGTCCTCTTGGACTCCCCAATAGTAGAGGAACTTAGGAAGGTGGCCCACCACAGGCTAGCACGGAAGAGCTGTAGGGAGTGAGAAGGTCCAGGGCTATTGGTTGGGTTTCTTTGAGGGGCAGGATGATCTGCAGACAGATCTAGAGTAAAGGAATTCAACCCAGATTTCCATCAGGAAACCCTGGGTCTCAGAAAAAATGGAAAGACTCACTGCTGCTCTTACGGAAATGGATTAGTTGGTATCTTTGGTTGGGTGGAGGCCTCTGTGCATCTTTCATATGTGTGACCTTTCTGTTCTTAAAGTTTGGAAAAGGCCATTTTTGGACCATTTCTGCCCTATTAAGCGAGGAGGTTCTCAGAGAAGGCCTTTGTATTCATACTGGGTCTAGAGAAGGGAATTATACCCTTTAGGGTTAGCCTGATGGCAATGGATAGAATCGATGTCCCTTCCTGCTAAAATCAAGGGTTCTGGATCAAAAAGCAGCACCAGAAGCAGTTAACTCATCATTCAACTTCAGTGCTCCCAAAAAACTAAAGAGGGCAGGAATCTTGGGTTCCTAAGCCTCCAGCATTATCATTTCCCCCACTACACTTGCTAAACCCTGACTCCTTTTCTTACCTCCCACATCCACCCTTCCCTCACTGAGCTGCCAGAGCCCTTACTGCACCCTGTTCCCTCCTTTCTCTATTTTCCTGTCCTGATGCCTCTCCAGGAGGAACAAGTTCTGCCTATAGACCTGGATGGCTATTTGAGAACAAATCTGATCCCTCTCCATGTCCACCCTTCCTCTGGGAGTGGCAGAGATACTAGGAAAAGGACTGTAAGCTGGGCTGTGTTCCTTGGAGAAAGCTGGAGAGCTGGGGCTGGACATCCAGTAAATCAGGCCTCAGGAGCACTATCTAGGAGCCTGGGGTAGAGAGGTCTAAAACACAGGGCCTGCTGTCAAAGCCTTGCTTCTTTATGCATCAAGGTAAGTCTCTGAATTTGGGATGGGGCTTTCTCCAAGTTGGGAGAGAGGAAGTGGGTGTGAATCTGGCTTCAGGCTTCACCTTCAAGGTCCTGGAGCCCAAGAAAACCCATCCCAAAGTCCTTTACTCCTTCACAAGCATGACTAAGCTGATGGGGGTCCTTGGATCCTGGGCGCAACGAAGCAAGGCTGGTGAGAGTAAAAAGGAAGAACAGACTGTCTGAAGTTAGCAGTGGAGGGAATCTCCAACAAGGCTATTTGTGTGTTTGCATTTCACCTGGATGGTGTGGGATTCAGCCCAGGCTTTCTTGGGTACCCAGAGGTGTCTGTCAGTCAATGCCATGTTTGTGTGGAGGGTGGGGGCTGTAGGCATAGTGTGAGACAGGCATAGTGTGTTTCAGCAGAATCTGTCCAGGGAATTACTGCCCAGCCATCCTGAGGGAGAAGAGATGGATAATGTACTTGTGGCCAGAATTCTAGAGGAGGTGCTGACCTTCTGCAGTGAGAGTACAATCTGGTGGGTGTGCTCCACTTCTGGGAGTGTTAGTCACAAAACAGTGCCATTGGAACATACCACTAGTTCTCAACCTTTTAAAAAAACAGTGGAATCCATTGTTCTAACAAAATATTAGGATGAAGTTCAAAATATAGGAGAAAAGCAAAACTGCTCTGAGGTCAGAGAAGTGTGTGTGTGTGTGTGTGTGTGTGTCTGCATGCTGGAGTTCCTCTTGCTTCATTTTCTCCTAATTCCTCCTAGATGGGGCTCCAAGGAAACTTCTTTGAAGATCACTGACCTAAAAAGAGAATAGAGTTCCAGAGGGTGTATGAAGAGGGATCTGTGATCATCCTATTCAGGAACCTGAGAAGACAGGAAAAGTCTTTCATGAATCTCTTGACCAGTATGATGTTGGTGGCTTTGCCTTGCCATTGGAGGATAGGCCTCATTTGGTCAAGGAATCAAACCCCAGAAGACTTGTGTCATTGGTCTGAGATTGAACATTTAAATATGTTCATGGGGCTGCATAAGGCCCAGGAGGGGCTGGAGAAAATCCTAGGGCCTCCATAGTCCCAAACTTAAAGTGACTTCATGATGCCCTAACTTATAGTACAGCTGTGTCATTGAGAAGGGTCTACAAGATAATGATTGTACCTAGGTAAGATGTCATGCCATATGGACCAGCATTCAGATAGGTAGGAAGAGGGATGTCAAGGCTAGGATAACACCCTCAGGATGGGAAAGAGAGTTGTGTGGATAGTAGTCTTATCTTTTATCTGCTCTTCTTCTTGATCTTTTCTGCAGGTGGTTGTCAGTTCAAGGCCATATTACAGACCATGAAATTCTATGATGCTTTTTTTCTAGTTAGAGTCTCCCAAGTTTCAAGTTTCCATTTCCATTACAAGGCATTGACCCTGTGGCCCTGGGCTATGGGACTATACAGAATTTGAAATTGAAATGAAGCCAGGATATAGGCTGGGCTCTGTGCTGCCTGTTTCCCAGGTATCACCTTGAATCTTGATACTCTCTGCCGTTTTGCAAGGATCTGAATGGTGTTTGGCGGGTGACAGTGACCATAAGTCTTAGGTGATCCTGAAATGGTAGGATAAATTTTTCCACAGCCCTCAAGATTTGAAGGGCTAATCCATGCCCCAAGGGAGAGGTAAAGATGTGATTTAGTCCAGATAATTCAATTTCCTTCAGGTCAAACTCTACCAGTTTGGTAAAAAAAGAAAAGAAAAAAAGAAAGGAGTCTGTAAGAGGTAGGTCAGAAATGGCTGAATAAAAGCATCCTTGGGTGGTAGGTGGGTCCCTAGAAAGATGTGAATATCAGACAGGGAGATTCAACCTTCCTGAAGTGGGAGGAATTGAAAGATAGCATCAGTGTGGAGTTGTGGCATAGTATTGGAAAGTTGAATGGTATGCATTTTTCTGTTGGAAACCAATGTGTACTCCTTGCTCTTTTATCAAATACTTTTTTGAAATTGAACCAAGTTGTTTTGGTCCAAGAGGCCCATCTCTATGAAGCTGGTCAAACAGGTCAGGGACTCTAATCTAGCAAATGATGGGGTTGAGAGTCCAGAGTCAGTCCACTCCATCTTCCTCAGGAATGCCACCAAGATGCTATTCAAGAGGGGAGGCATTGCCTCAAGTTGTCCCAGAGGAATTCCTTAGGCACTTTCAAGTTTCTGGCCTCTAGGTCCCTCATACCCACTCACCTCCATATAGGATTTCATGATTATACAAACTATGTAAGGGCAAGTTTTCAGCATTGAGATACCGACGATCAACCACCAAACACATCCTAAAAATACTGGTCCACCTTTCCTTCCAAATACCAACCCAGGAGTTTCTGCTGGTGGCAGCATTTGGAGCAAAGCATCTCTCCCTGTGTTCTTAGGGATAACTGAAGCTTTAGGAGCCCAGGAAGACTGGGAATTAACATGAAGGAAATATCCAGGGCAAACAGTCTTCTGGCAAGATCTGATGAGCATCAAGAAGGGCTTGAATTGCACACACACACACACACACACATCCCTCTTACAACTAATAAACAAATTAAGCAAAGTTGCAGAATACAAAATTAACAAACAAAAGTCAGCTGTGGCCCTGGCTGGTAAGCTCAGTGGTTAGAGTGTTGGTTTGATTCATGGTCAAGGGCATGTACCTGGGTTGCAAGTTCAATTCCCAGTGCCAGTGGGCATGTGCAGGAGGCAACCAATTGATGTATTTCTCTCATATTGATGTATCTCTCTCTCTCTCTCTCTCCACTCTCTCTACAAGTAATGGAAAAAATATCCTTGGGTGGGGATTAAAAAATAATTTTTTAAACTTAGTTGTATTCCTATACACTAGTAGTGGACACTATGAGCAGGAAATCATGAAAATAAATTCACTTATAATAGTATCAAAATGAATAAAATACTTAGGAATAAATTTAACCAAGGAGGCAAAAGACTTATACCCTGAAAACTACAAAAATATTGCTGAACTTAAAGAAGATGTAAATAAATGAAAGATAATCCCTGTTCCTGATTGAAAGACTTTATATTGTTAAATGGCAACACTACCCAAAGTGATCTACAAATTTAATGCAATTTCTGTCAAAATCCCAATGGCATTTTTTGTAGAAATAAAAATCCATTATAAAAATCATATGGAATCTCAAGAGATTCTGAATAACCAAAGCAATCTTGAAAAAGAAGCAAGTTGTGTTCCAGCTCAGTTGGTTGAGCATCATCCATATACTGAAATGTTGCTGGTTTGATTCTTGGTCAGGGCACATGTCCAGGTTGTAAGCTCAATTCCTGGTTAGGGAGTGTGGGGGAGGCAGCTCATTGATGCTTCTCTCTCTCTATCCCTCTCACTTCCTCTCTCTCTCAAATCAATAAACATTTCTTTTTTAAAGAAGCAAGTTGAAGGTCTCACACTTCCTTATTTTAAAACTTATTACAGCCTTTCCAGTGTGCTCAGTGGTTGGGTGTCAACTCATGAACCAAGAAGTCCTCGATTAGATTCCCAGTAAGGGCACATGCCCCAGTTGTGGGCTTGTTCCCCTGTAGAGAGTGTGCAGGAAGAAGCTGATTAATGTGTCTCTCTCATTAATGTTTCTCTCTATCCCTCTCCCTTCCTCTCTCTCTAAAAAAATCAATGAAAACATATTTTAAAAATAAAATGTAAAAGCTTATTACAAAGCTATAGTAATCCAACAATGTGGTACTGACATAAAGAAAGACACATAGATCAGTGGAATAGTATAGAGAACCCAGAAGTAAACCCTTGCATATATAGTTAAATGATTTTGACATGAGTGCCAGTCTTTTCAACAAATGGTGCTAAAAAACTGGATGTTTACATGCAAAAGAATAAAGTTGAACTGCTACCTCACGTCACATAAAAAATGAACTGAAAATGGATCAGAGACCTAAACATAAGTGCTAATACCATAAAAGTCTTAGAAGTAAACATAGGGGAAAATTTTATGACCTTATATTTGACAGTGATTTCTTGGATATGACACCAAAAGCATAAGCAACAAAAGTAAAAATAGATAAGTTGTATGACAACAAAATTAAAAACTTCTGTGCATCAAAGGATACAATCAGAGTGAAAAGGCAATCTAAAAATGGGAAAAATATTTGCAAATCATATCTCTCATAAGAGTTTATATCTAGAATATATAGAAAGCTCCTGACAACAATAAACCAAATAATCTAATTTAAAAATGAGCAAAGGACTTAAATAGACATCTCTCCAAAGAAGATATGCAAATGACCAAGAAGCATATGAAAAGATGCTCAACCTCATTAAGCATTAAGGAAATGCAAATCAAAACCACAATGAGCTAGCACCTTATACCAATTAAGATGATTGTTATAAAAATAAAAAAACAAAAACCACTAGTGTTGAAGCAAAGATGTAGAGAAATTGCAACCCTTGTGCATTGTTGGTGGGAATATAAAATGATATTACCACTATGAAAATCAGTATGGTGGTTCTTCATAGTATTGTACCCATCTAATATAATAAAAGAGAAACATGCAAATTGACCGTTACCACCAGCCAATCAGAGTGGCTGTATGCAAATTAACCCAGCCAAGATGGAGGCCAACAGCCATGGAGCTAGAGCAAACCAAAGGCTTCTGTTGCAACTGCTTGCCTAGGCTGGCTGAGCCTCTGCTCACGGCCATGCCCACCAGCCAATCAGAGTGGCTGTATGCAAATTAACCCAGCCAAGATGGAGGCCGGCAGGGCGGCTCTGCACTGGGAGCCTCCACGGCTGGCTGGCATAGCTGTGCCAGGTGTGTCAGCTCAGTGAGAGGGGGGGTCTGGCCTGGGGCCTCCTCGGGGCGTCCAGGAACAGCTGTCCTGGGTCTGCTGCCTAGCTCTGCCCCCGGGAGCCTCCGAGGAGTATCCAGGAGTGCCTGTCCCGGGTCCACTGCCTGGCTCCACCCCCTAGGGGCCTCCCCAGGGCATGCAGGAGCACGGGGCCTCTGCAGGGTGTGCAGGAGCAGCCGTCCTGGGTCTGCTGCCTGGCTTCAGCCCCCGGGGGCCTCCACCAGGCGTGTGGGAGAGTGGGTCCTCCACGGGGCTTGCAGGAGCAGCCATCCTGGGTCCACTGCCTGGCTCTGCCCCGTGGGGACCTCCTCAGGGCATCCAGGAGCAGCTGTCCTGGGTCCACTGCCTGGCTTCGCCCCCTGGAGGCCTCCCTGGGGCATGCGGGAACACGGGGGCCTCTGCAGGGTGTGTAGGAGCAGTCGTCCCAGGTCCTCAGCCTGGCTCTGCCCTGGGGGCCTCCTTGGGGGCATGCAGGAGCACCCGTCCAAGGTCCGCTACCTTCATCCACCCCCCAGGGGCCTCCACAGGGCGTGTGGGAGTGTCCGCTGCACAGTGCGGAGAATCCGAAGCCAGTTCGCTGCCCGGCTCCACCCCAGGTGTGTTTGCTCAGCAGCAGGGCCCCACCGAGGGATCCTGCACCAGCGTCCGCCCCTGGCTTGCCACCCAGCTCTGTGCCAGGTGTGTCCCCTCAGCAGTGGGGGACTACCAGGCATGTGCGATCGTGGGCCCTCTGGTGGGAAACGTCCAGGCCTGCACTCACCAGCCCTCCCACCCCCCAGTGCACGAACCCTGAAGGGGCTGTGGGCAGCCTGAAAATGGCCCTCAGCCTCTCACCCAGGCTGGCCAGACATGCCAAGTAGGTGGACATCCCCCCCGAGGTGTCCCAGACTGCAAGAGGGCACAGGCCGGGCTGAGAGACCTCCACCCTCTGAGTGCACAAATTTTTGTGCACCGGGCCCCTAGTTAAACAATAATTCCCCATTCATCTTCCCTCAAGCCCCTGATAACCGTCGTTCTACCTTCTGTTTCTATGAGTTTGGCGACTCTGGATACCTTATATAAGTGGAATCATGCAGTATTTGTCTTTGTGACTGGCTTATTTATTATTAAAAAATAAATATGGAATTATATGTGATCTAGCAATACCAGTTCTGGGTATATACCCAAAAGAATTGAAAACAGGGTCTCAAGGAAATATTTGTGCATTCATGTTCACAGTAGCATTATCCATAATAGGAAGCAACCCAAATGTCTATCAACCAATGAATACATAAACAAAATGTGGTACATACACACAATGGAATATTATTCAGACTTTAAAAGGAAGGAAATTCTAATATATGCTACAATACAGATAAACTTTGAGGACAATATGCCAAATAAAATAAGCCAGTCACAAAGACAAATACTGCATGATTCCATTTATATAAGATATCCAGAGTTGCCAAACTCATAAAAACATAAGGTAGAATGATGGTTATCAGGGGCTTGAGGGAGGATGAATGGGGAATTATTGTTTAATGAGTACAAAGTTTGAGTTTTTAAGATGAAAGATTCCTGGATATAGGTTACACACAATGTGAATATAGTTAACACTACTGAACGGTGCACTTAAAAATGGTTAAGTTTGTTATTTCTAACTTGCCAAAATAAAAAATAAATAAAAATAAGGTAAAGAAGGGCTTTAAGGATGGCCGAAAATTAGGGACTTAGACCAAAAAAGTACTGTGTCAACATCCTAATCCAGGAAGGGAATAGGAAAGGTAAACCCAGCATGACTTCCAGATTCCCTTAAAAGAGGAGTCTTTCAGCCTCCCACAATGCCTTTTCCTTTTGCAGGCTGTGCAACTGTATCTGAAGGGCTTGTAAGACATTCTGCCATGTCCATGGCCTAAAAGTGTTATAACAATCAGCTTTGGCCAATCCACTCTGAGCTAAGCTGAAGGGAAGCATTTCTTTCTTTCTACTTTTTTAAGTATATTTTTATTGATTTCAGAGAGGAAGGGAGAGGGAGAGAAAAATAGAAACATCAATGAAGAGAGAATCATTGATCGGCTGCCTCCTGCACACCCCTCACCCAGGATCGAGCCTGCAACCCTGACGGGGAATTGAACTGTGACCTTCTGATTCATAGGTTGATGCTCAAGCACTGAGCCACACCAGCTGGGCAGAAAGCATTTCTTTTTACCTTTGGAAGAAGAATGCATTTTAGAAAGTGAAATGTTAACTTGAATAAAGTCTTAAGCAGTACTATGAAACTTATCCAGCCAGGTCTTAGTTGGAAGAATACTTTTTAGAATTAAATAAGTATAAGGATTAAAGACAGAGATGACTGCCAACTGACAGAATAGTTGCTGCTAAGGTTCATATTTTATTTCAGTCAGAGGACATGTCCCACTATTATGAAATTCTAAAAATTCTAGCTTAAAATTTAACTGGAACTCAATGTTCAGTTGTTATTAAATAATGAATTAAATAAAATCTTAGGAAAATTTGGAAAAGAGGGCTCACCTAGTTAGATAATGATATATGTCTATTACTCAAAATCTAGGCTGATATTTAAACAAGTCCTTGCAAATTCAGGCAGAAATTACTTAATTATAGGATGGGGATAGAAGAGTTGATATGAAGACAAATGACTGGATTTTGAGTTAAATCAAGTTTCAAGATTAAAAAAGAGATGCTTACCTCAGAAAATGCTTAAAAATTTAGTTAAAAAGATAAAATGGCCCTGGCTGGTGTGGTTCAGTTGGTTAGTTGTGTCCTGTGCACCGAGGGTTGCTGATTCAATTATGGGTCAGGGCACATGCAGGCTCAATCTCTAGTGGAGGCAGCTGATTGATGTCTCACTACTCTCACCTTGATGTTTCTCTCTCTTCCTCTCCTTTTCTCGTTCTCTAAAAATTAACAAAAAAATCTTTTAAAAATGAAGTGAAAAGAGTGCATTACTGGATTGATTACTTAACTTATTTCTGTACCTTAGGAATCTTGGATACAGAAATATTTGCTGAGTAAAAAAGACAGCAAAGTTGGGGAATGGAACAAGCATAGCAATCACCATTGTGGTTTATGACTTTACTAGGGGCCCAGTGCACAAAAATTTGTGCATTCCAGGGGGGTCCCTCAGTCCAGCCTGTGCCCTCTCGCAGTCTGGGACCCCTCAGGGGATGTCCACCTGCTGGCATGCCTGGCCAGCCTGAGTGAGGGGCTGATGTCTGTTTGCAGGCTGGCCAACCCCCCCAGTGGGGACCCTCACCCCATGGGGGTGTGGCCAGCCTGGGTGAGGGGCTGAGGGCCATTTTCAGGCTGCCCACAGTCCCTTCAGGGTTCAGGTCCCTACTGGGGTGCCTGGGCAGCCTGGGTGAGGGGCTGAGGGCCGTTTTCAGACTGCCCACAGCTCCCATTAACCCAACGTTCCAGCAAGGCTGACTGGAATCAGGTTTCTGGGGTTTATTTATCTTCTCTAATTGAAACTTTGTTGCCTTGAGTGGAGGCCTAGTCAGGCAATGAAGCCTCCTGTTTGCTTCAGCTCTGTGGCTTCTATAATTGAACACTGTTGCCCTGAGCAGGCAGTTTCAACTCCATTGCTGGTGCAACAGAAGCCTCCTGTTTGCTCTAGCTCCTTGGCTGCTGGCCACCATCTTGGCTGGGTTAATTTGCATACAACTGCTCTGATTGGCTGGTGGGCATGGCTTAGGTGTCTTGGAGTGATGGTTAATTTGCATATTACTCTTTTAGTAGATTAGATTTTATGCTATGAAATTTGAAAGAGAGGAGAGAATATACAGTTCAATGATTTTGTAGATTTTGCCTTAGGACTGAAAAATGCTTTTCCTATAAGATTGGTAGTTATAATGTAATGTATTTTTCTTAGTGCTTTCATAGTAGAAATACTGTAAGTTAGGAAAAAATCAACCACAGTCTTCATGCTAAAAAGCAAAATAAAATAGACCTATTCAGTTACCATTTTCTGAGAGATTTGGGGATCTCTAGTTCTGACCTCATACAATTTGATGTTAACATTTGGAAATGTATGAACCTTAAATTTTATCCAGGCCAACATTTTAATGTTTACATTTAAATAAATCTAAATGCTGCAGGCAAAGTTTTTGGCACTATGTATGTTTACTGTAGAAGAGTGCCTTTAGTATATTAGAAGATAATTTTATTTAGGAAAATTATATACATCTTCCTTTGAGAGTATACTGCTCAATGCCTCAGGGTATAAAATATAGGCATGGAGTATATGAATTTAGCTACAAAATTTATGAGAACTGGTTGGGATACATTAAAAGGCTGCTATAATATAGTCATGAAGAACTGGATGACTACCTGGTACTCTAAGTGTTACCAAGGCTATAGGGGATGGCTTTGGAAGAAGAGGACCCCAGCACCTCCTAAAAGGCAGATCCTGTTGTGTTATTGCTATTATTGTGTTGCAAACATTGAATGTGTATGTTACCAGTTATCTTCTATAAGTAATACAATATACAATGTGTTTAAAATGCAGGATATTTCAACCACAAACTTTATGTCTCTTCATTAAAAACAAGAGAAAGACCATTCTGTTGATTGGCATCAAAACTCAAGAGACAGAATGTAAAGTAAACATTTTTGTGTAGAAGGTAAATGGGGAAAAAAAGGAGTCTTTTGGGCCAAAGAAGCAAACCTGATAGATTTGGTTAAACTCTCACAGTGCTGGTCCACTTTAAAAATTGAGTTAGTTGGCAACATTTAATATAATTAACATGTATTTTTTCAATTAAATTATGACAGTCTCGTCCACTTAGGGTTACTTACCTGACTCTTATAGCATTTGAATTAGTGACCCCAAATTTATGGAAAGAAAAATCTAATAATCCCTTGAAGAAAACAATAGCAGAATTTTGCCTTGATACTCGTTGGATTATGCTTTGATACCTCTTGGATTATGCTTTGATACCAGTCTTTTTAGAAATATATATTTTTTATTGAATTCAGAGAGAAAGGGAGAGGGAGAGAGAAGTAGAAACATCAATGCTGAGAATCATTGATTGGTTGCCTCTTGCATGCCCCCTACTGGAGATTGAACCTGCAACCTGGCATGTGCCCCTGACTGGAATTAAACCTGGGATCCTTCAGTCTGAAGGCCAGCACTGTATCCACTGAGCCAAACCATCTAGGGCTGATTCCAGTATTCTTATCAGATATAAAAATCACTGTTAGGCAATCATTACTAGGGATTTAATTTAGGAATAATAAAAAATATGCAAAAAATATGCAGGTGCACAGGCTGTGACCATGAAGATTGATAGAATGTTTGAGATCACAGAGATAAGACTTGAATGGGACAAGATGACCCACATTAGTGTCAAATGTTATATTTCAACGGCAAATCCAATACCATTTTAAAAGTTGGGTTTCTAGAACTTTGGAAGAGATATGTGATAACATTGAAGAAAATGAACACATTTTGAGTAGTAAGAATATTATCTAACACAGATCAGTTGGTAGTAAAATAGTTAGAAATTGTAAAGGCCCAAGACTTAGTACACATGCCTCCTCTCTCTTAAACATGTGGCAGAGAACATTTAGAAAGAAGGAGTGAGAAGAGGGAGGAATTGAGAGATCTTGTCATCAAAACCTGCAAGAAGGATTATCCATGGATACATTTGGAGTATATATTCCTTAAGACCTGTCACTTGTCAAGAAATATGTGTAACATGTAACTACTAAAATTATGAATTCTATTGCCAGACAGACCTATTTCCAGCTAGATTTGCTTTTCTTGATTTCTTGATTTCTTGATCTGAATATAAATAGGTATTGAGGTGGGATGCCACATGCACAGAATTTGTCAATAATGTGATACTTAAAAAGCTTGTACAAAAAGGACGAGAAAAAATTATAAAACTCAGGCTGATGCCACTGGTTGGGGCCCAGATGATCAGGACATATGGACCAGAGCAAGCAGAAGCATTATTGGCATGGAGGCTTCCTTTGTGCAACTGCCCTCACCCTGACAAGCTGTGTTGGATTCCAAACAACAGGAGAGCCCCTAGCACTGTGAATTTAGTTCCTGAACCAACTCCAACTTGCATCATGTTCTTCTGAGCTCTAGACATGCTATTCTTTTTTACTGAAATGCCTACCCACTCCCTTCCTCCTTTTTCTCTTGACTGCTTCTTGTTCATCCCTGACATTTCAGCTTAAATATTTCTACCTCTGGGAGTCCACCTTGACCTCCCTAACTAAGTTATGTGCCTTTTGTTTGTGTCCTCACAGTTCCCCCAGAACTTGAAAAGAACTGATCACACTGAATTGTACATCGCTCTAGAGCTCCATGAGGCCAAGTGCCAGGTCTGCCTTGCTCATATTTGTATTTTTAATGTGGAGTATTTCCTCAGAAGATATTTCCTCAGAAGATGTTGAATGGTTGAATAAACTGCATCCCAGCCTATCTGCTTCTTAGCTCATTGGGGACTCTCAGCTGTGGGACTGTAGTGTTCATAGGTAGGGCATAGAAGCTGGCCCACAATGGTCTCGATGCCTAACAGAATTTCAAGCAGAAATTTTTGGGACAAGTAAACCAGAGGTTTGGTATGTGGCCTGAAACTTCTCAAAGACTGGTCTAGAAAGAATGAGATGGGAAAGAAGGATATGTGTGTGGAGGGGAGGAAGGACGCTTGGTAATATCTCTTCAGGAAAAGAAGGGGTGATAACATCTAGACCAGAAACTAAGAATTGGAGACCAGAGGTCAGAGACTCTAAAAGGATAAAAGAAGAATTTTTTTAGAGGAACTAACTCTACAATAGAACCGTGGAGCTACCAGAGCCCCTTGTTCAGAGCATGAAATCTGAGAAGGTATGCAGAATGAGTGGAGGTCAATAAATGTCTGCCAGTTGGATGCCATTCTCTCCTTGACCTTGGAAAGCTTCTTTCTCCTAACAAAGCCATGGCTGATCTTGTGTAAGGCAGGCAGAGACTTATCTATGGATTATAGTCAGCAGACATCAGGGAGGGCTACCGGTGAATAAAGAGGGAAAAAAACATCAAGAACTGACACCAATGTTAGCATTGCTTTTCCAGCATCAAAGCTGATCAAAACACAGCTGGTTGTCAAAAAGCACAGGTTTCAACCACTCCTGTTCTTAAGGAGCATTGGTCTTTCTACACCAGGAAACAGTGCAGCTAAAAGCCTTTCAGAGTCATCCCATGGTCTTCAGCCTACAGTCAAATTCCTTAATATGGCCTACAAAGTCCATTACATCAGTCTCATCTTTGACCATGAATAGCCAGGCAATTACAATGAAGGAATGAGTGTCCCAACCTAGAGTGGACTGGGTTCTCTGCAATCAGAAGAATCTAGAAAAGGAGACTAACTCTAGCCTCATTCTTCAAACAAAGAAGAACCTGGAAAAACAGAGTGAACCCTCTCAAGGGGAAAGGTGACAAAGAGCCTCCTTCCTCTATCTCCAGCATCTGCTTAGGCTCTTCCAGCCTCTTTTGGGTCTGGGGACCCTGGGGCCTCATCCCTTCTTCTTTAAGATTGATTTTTAGAGAGAGAGGAAAGGAAAGAGATAAACATCAATCAGCTGCCTCTTTCACACCCTCTATCAGGGATAGAGCCCACAATCCCTGGCATGTGCCCTGACCAGAAATTGAACTGGCAACTTTTTGGTGCACAGGATGATGCCCAGTCAACTGAACCACACCAGCCAGGTCTCATCCCTTCTTAGTCTGAGCTGGGATGGCTAAGCTGTTTCTAGAATAGAGCAACTCTGGACCCCTCCTTACCCGAGGAGTTTCTAATAATAAACCATGGGTAGAACTGACTCCAGCAGTGGATCCATCATCTCCTACATGGGTGATACCCTGAGGTTTGTCAGGCAGGGAAGTTACCTCCTCGGCCCTCACTGGCAGCTGGCTTCACTTGGATTGGACGGTTCATCTGAAAGACATTGGACCAACATACCCAGTCAGCATGACTGCCTGGCCCTTGGGCCTCCCGGCTTCTCTACCCCTGACTCCTCAGGATCTAAGCTCTGGCATCTTCGAACTCTTCACTCCACCTGTTTCACCTGGGATTATAGATTTTCTCCAAGATTCCTTCCTTAAACCTGGGGATTTACAAGGTGCTTTGAAGGGTTGGGTGTTAGGAGCTCAGTGGCAAGTGCAGGACAGACTTTGGAGGCTAATGAGATTCTCTTGCCTTGGGCTCTGGGCAGGGACCATGTGAAGCCTATCCCTCTGGCTCCCGGGATTCCTTAAAGGCTTTGGATGGGAGAGTAGAACTGATATTGCAGATTTGTGGCCTCAAATAGAATATAATTCTATATCATTTAGATTAAACAATCTGGAACCAGACAGACTTAGTGCTGTCTATTCCCAACTCTGCCATTTAATGGTTGTATGATTTCCTGTAAGCTACTTTCTGATCCAACTTGTTAAATGGGGGAGAACTTTTACCACGCTTTTGTGTCACCATAGTTTCTACACCTCAGTCCCCTCCTAGGACCCCCTTCCCCTGAGGGACGTTAGAGTTCTTTAGGGCATCATCTTCAGCTCTGCTCATTCTGTTCCTCTCATTCTTCCTGGATAATCTCATCCAACCGCCTCTCTTCCGAGCTTCAGACCCACATGCCCAGCTGCTTGCTGGGCATCCACTAGAAAGTCTCACTGGCACCTTCCACTTGACACATCAAAACCAGAGTTCATCTTTTGCCCAAACCTGATACTTCCAGTCATCTAAGCTATAAGCCCAAAAAACAGCTTGACTCCTTCCCCATGCCCCGCAACAAATTTCAACTTCTAATTCAGGGGTTCCCTGATCAGGGGTGGATAAGAATCACTTGGGAACCAAATCAGACTCCTAAGCTGGGGGATTTGTACAAGTTCTCAGGTGATATGAATATACTCCACTCTATACATTCCCATCCCCCAACCACCCTGAGAGAATTCATGACTGAATCCCCATCTCACTTTCCTCTCATGGATGTTGTGAAGCACATGAAATAATGGGGGCACAAAAGGTCTTTGTAAATGGCCAAGAACTGGGTGCATAGGGTGTGAGGAATTATTGTTGGGACAGACAGCTGATTGCCAGGATGAAAGAACAGCAGCCTTCCATGTCATGGTGAAGGAGTACTGATGCCTTCTCTGGCCTGAGAAGGTTATGATCTGGCTCCCTTCTCTCAGGACATGCACTATTTTTGCACCAATCAAAAGTCACTCCATCCTCTACCAATGTGCTTGTTGCCGAGACAACAGGCAGCTTCCTGTTACCATAGCCACAAGTGCTACACGTAACCATGGTAATGCCCTGGCAGTCGCAGCTGAGCAATTTCCTTTGATAAAATTTGAAGATGGAGAGTAAGGAGGGCTTTTTTTAAAAAAAAGAAAAAAAAAGAAAGGAAAACAGGCCAAGCCTCAATCAGTGCTATTACTCTCTCACCCAAAGCTCATGTTTTTATCTGCTTTGACATGCCCATCACTGGTTGTGGAGCACCCACAGTGTACCACTGTGAGTGGGGACCAAGACACCAGCAGTCTAGAGAGGGTGACAGATCAATCCAAGCAGATAAGGATGAGCTGGACATATCTCGACTGGCCTGGACCAGGGACCAGGAGGACAAGACCCGTCCCTTGGCATGGCCACCTGTGATTGTGGAGGAGAGACCAAGAGATATAAGAGTGGAGACACAAGAAGAGGTGAAAAGAAATGGGAAGACAGAAATCATGAGAGAGAGAGTAAGAGACAAACTTAGAAAGGGACAAGGGAAGAGAGAAATACTGATGGAGATGAGAAGGAAATGAGGGGACATCAGGAAGGAAAGGCAGGGAGGAGCATGGTAGGGGGAAAGGAAAGAGGAGAAGAAGCTTAAATAAATATTGAGCATTTCTTTCTGGAGCCTAGAGAAATGAGCAATGTGAGCAGTTGTTTCCACAGCAGCAGCTTCCCCAGGCTGGATTTCTGGGGACATAGAGCTCCTTGGTGCTCTGGGGGATGCCCCTGTCCTCCTCTCCAACTTCCCCACTCTTTGATGGAGAGTGGGCATTAGGTGCTATGCACATGTCCCACATGCACCAGAAGTGAGAAGCTGGGCAGCTAGGCTTTCCACCACTTGGGCATGCTACTAGCATTTTCTGAACTCTGTGAAGATCCCTAGGCTGAGGCCTTTAGGGGAAGACAGTGATGACCACAGGAACCCTATCCTCAAAGTCTCACAGAGGGGAACATAATGACACCATTTGCTGAGTGCCTAGTGTGTGCCAGGTCCTTCCTGGGGCACTTTACAGAATTGTCTCTAAATTTCTTTCAACCACTATACAAGGTAATACCATTGTCTCCATACTATAGACGAGAAAGCTGAAGGTGAGGGAGGATAATCATATGTCTAAAATCACATGGTGGGTAAGTAGTTGAGCTAAAATTTGCCCCCAGTTCTGTCTGATACTGAAGTCAGGAATTTTTGCATTAAGCTGCTGGACTCTGTTTTTAAGAAATGAACACAAGAAAAGGGGCACAGAGGAACTGGAGCCATGGGAGGAGTGCAAGGCAATGTGCTCTGGGAGAAGCTGACTCCAGGTGGAGAGGTTGACTCAGAGAAAACTTCATGGAGGAGGCAGATTTGACCTGGTGGGGGGGTCATTTACAGGACTGGAGTCATAGGGTCAAGTGGAGATAATCGGAGCGGTGCAGCTGCAAGCTGAGCACTCCAGATGCCTTGGGCATGGAGAGGAAGCTGCCAGTCTGAATAAGGAGCAAGGGTCTGGTGGGCATGGAGGTAGCCAGCATAGAACAAACTACTTTAGAGTCAGATGGACATAGATTTAAATCCTAGCTCAACCATTGTCAACTAAGTTCTCTGAGCCACATTAGTAAAAAGGAAAATCATGACCCTACTTTGCAGGGTTGTGGTGAAAATGACAATGGCTAGGTCTTAGTAGGTGCATCAAATGTAATATGAGCTTCTTCTTCTTTTCTTTTCTTTTTTTAGTGGGAGGGTATGAAACAAGGGTAGGCAGGGGCCAGAACAGGACATGTTTTGAAAACCATGACGAGAAATTTGACTTTATTGTATTTCAAAGGCAATAAGGATCCAGGAAAGGATTTTAACTAGGGGAATAATCTTATGAAAGATCCCATGAGGTGTCACCATGCAGAGAAAAGATTCAAAAGGGAAAAATTAGAGGTAGAAAAACCAGTGTGATACAGGTAAGTGGGGAGAATAACCTAGAGCAAGGCAGAAAGAAACGGACAGATTCAAGAGATGTTTCAGGAGAATTAACTGGACTAAAGTTCTAGTGGATGTGGGGATTGAGGGAAAGAAGAAAATGTTGGCTGACTCTCAGTTTATAGCTTAGGTTTTGGGAAAGTTGGTAGTTTGGAAGTTTAGAGGTGCAGGGGAAGTCTGCAGGAGAGTAGCACAAGAAGATGAGGACAAAATTGAGCTCTGGGCCTTCAAAATTGAGCTCTGAGAAGTGGTTAGGGAGGACACCCACAATTTAGGTGTACTCTGTGTGGCTGAAGGAGAAAAAGGGGTGCCCACATGGACTGCCCGGGCAACCCTGCCCTGCCTTGTTCCTGCCACAACCAGGGGACAGACTTGGGAGTGGGATGAAATAATCATGGTTCCCCTTTGGAGAAAGGAAGGTTTTGCTTCCTTGGCCAAGAACTTCTCATGGGAACTCAAGTGAGCTCTTGAGCTTAGCTGAGCACCTATTCCTTTGATAGTTTCTTAGGTAGAGTCCAAGCTCATGTCTTCTTCAGAACCAGCCTTGGATGGGAAATCAAGAGAGAGAACCTCAGAAAGAGAAGAGAACAACCTACTCCAGGCAGTGAAGTGGGGAAGGTTGGAGGCAGTACAGATAGGCACGATATCCTGGTCCTTTTGCCCCCATCAACAGAAGAGAGGCAACACTCTACCTCTTCTCTCTCCTTGACTTGCCTAAAATTCCTGCCTTTAGACTCAGCACTGCTCTCTTCAGACGCTTCTGTTCTGATGCCAAAACCTTCCTCCACTCAGCACTCATGCCCTCAGTCCCTTCCCCTACCACGGAAAGAGTGTTTTTCAGAACTTTCCTGAAGAAAGGACCATTGGTGATTCTAAGAGAGGTGTCATGGGTGCAGGGAAGGGTAATGCAGAGAAAAAGCAAACGTCACTATTTTCAGCATGTTGTTCTACCTTACCCCCCTTCTCTAATTCAATCTACTACCAAGTCTCATTGTGTCTAGAATCTATATAGAGATCCTCAAGTTCCTCCTCTTCTCCCATTCCTGCCCTATCCCCAGCTCCAGGTTAGTGTTATCATTCATTTGCACTCAAGCAACAGTGTTCTAAAGGGTCATCCTGCCTCTAATGTTGCTTCCTTTCCAAACCAACCTTCACACTGTAATCTGAGTGATCTTTTAAAACCAGTCCCTCACTCTCCCATGCTTAAAATCTTCCAGTGGTTCTCCACTGCAAGCCTCCCAGTAAAGCCCGAGATCCCAATCCCAAGACTGGCAGTCAAAATGTGTGAGTCCTGCCTGCCCTGCTGCCCAAGATACACAATACTCTCCATTCATATGGAGCCTTAGCCATCTTTGCTGGATACCTTCCCTACCAGTTCTCACACTGACCCCAGAATTCCAGAAGTGGACTTTGTCTTTAGGTTTCTAGATCCTCAAATATGACTATACTAGGGGCCCAGTGCATGAATTCATGTGTGGGTGGATTCCAGCTGGCCCACCCTGATTGGGCTTATCAGGCCAGGCTGGCCAGAGAGAGGAGCTGTGGGCAGTTGGCAGGCTGGCCCTGCTCCCTGGTCTAACTCCTGGTTCAACTCCCGGTTGAGGAGACAATTTGTATATTAGCTTTTTATTATATAGGATCTGATCACTATTTAGCTCTGACAGCATCTCCTCTGTGAAGCTTCTCCCTCTTCACTCCTGATGCTTCTTTTACACACTTAGATGTGAACCCCACTGAGATACAATGAGTTACTTCTAGGCTTGAAGCTTTTTGAGGACAAGGGCTCTGACTCACTCACTGGGTGGCTGCTAGCACATGAATGTCTTTGTGTGACTTAGAAAAAATGTGCCCCATTCTCTGGATGGCACATTTCGGTGAAAATGCACATAGCTTGGTCAGTACAGAGCATGGTTGGATTTTACCCGCTATCTGTCCTTTCTACTCAAGCTATTTTGTGCAGGGCATAACCTGCAAACGCAAATGTACTCAGTTATATTTGTCTCCTTCACAGTGTTGGAAGGGTTGGATGCCCAAGGGAAAGAAGGTCATAAGCAGAGAGAGAGACAAATAAGAGGGCAGCTTCTGAAGGTGGGGTGGAGGTTGGGCTTCACCTTCCTCAGGTACATTCTGGAGCCTAAAGTGAGACTGAAAGGAGTGTTTCTAGCTTCATGGAGAAGGAGCTGCAGAAGATGGAACAGATGACTGAAGTCTGAAAGAAGCCAAGCTTTGATAGGTGACAAAAGTTAGCAGGTGGAAGGGAACCAAGGAGAGGTCCCAGATCAGCAGTTACCCAAGGGGTTTCTCTTTGGAGCTGACCCAACATTTCCTGGTCCAGTGATAGTCCTGTCTGTCTCCAGGAGCCCAGATTGATTTTATTCCTGCTCTCCAGCAGATAGCAGCTATGCCCAAGACCTAGTGCTTGCAGAGAGCTGGGCATCTACCTCCCTCCATGCTGGTGTGGGTGTGAGGCCAGGTGACTAAAGCTGTTACTGCCCCTGGCAGCCCTAGAGAAAAGATTGATGGCGCAGACATTGCTGGGGCTGGCCAACAAAGCCATTGATTTTCATTTAGGAGAATTAAATATTAATTTTCACTTTGTTAAACTAGGGAGGGTGAATAGAGCCAATTTCTGCAGTGCCAGAGGAAGCCAGGTTATGTTGGAAGATTGCAGATGAAATGGTTGGAGGGGGCAGATGTATTCAGTCACCAACCCTTCTGGAATCTTAGACTTCCGTCTGTCACCACATTGGCTCAGATAACTGTGAATGAATTTTGGAGCCAGACTAGCTGGCCTTAATGCCCAGATCTTCCCATTAGTAGCTACATGACCTTGGGCAAGTCACTTGTTTTCTATATCCAATTTCTTCACCTGTAAAATGGGAGTGCCACTAACAAAACCTTATTCATAGAGAATTAAATGACTTCGAACATGTAAAGCTCTGGAATTAATAAGTATTGCCTTCTTTATTTCTCTTTTCTCCCCCAGAAATTATCCCAGTAGTTTTATATCAGGTGCCCTGAGTTCATAGAGTCCTCTAGGTATCCCTTATCTTGTGGAGTCCTATGGCTCATTGAGGAGGGGTTTTATTCTGCCAAAGTTCATCTTAATTCTTTTCAGGAGCTTTCATTTGCTTTCAGGATAAAATCCAAACTCCTCAGCCTGGAATCCAAAGTTTCCTCTTCAACCACTGCCCTCTATGGATCTTCTCTGTGGCCAGGCCCATGCTCCCATGGCCCCTCCTCCATGCTTCCAACCTCATTTTACACCTAGCCTGTTCCTTTTGTCTCTGCACCTTTACCATGCTGTTTCCTACATGAAATGTTACAGTTTGTCTCAGTGATAATTCTAATTTGAGCAGCAGAAGTCATTTATTCCTATGGTTGGATGAATGACTTCTACTACTCCTACTACTAATGCTGCCATTTTACTACTACCACCAGCTAACTATTGACTGCTTACTGTCTACCAGGTACTGTGTTAAGCATTTATATGACTTAGTTTATTTAATTATTATAACAGCCCTATGAGTTCAGTTTTACAGAGAGGAAGGTTAAGCTTAGAGAGATAAAGACTTGCTCTGTGTCACAGAGTTAGGAGTGGTGGGGACTGGATCCACACCCAGGGCTGTCTGACTCCAGAGCCTGCATACAGAGTATTTGTGAGGGTGATATGTTGGCGTTACTTGGCACTGAATCTTCAAGTTGCTTCAATCACTAAGATTCTAGGATTTGACACCCCACTAACAGCTTGATCAGCTCTAGGCAAAGCTTGTCCCATTTCTTGGCATATGCAATTCAAAGGGATGACTTCTTTATACTGAACTAAAGTTATTGTGTCTCTTCTTTATACCCACTGATCCTGATCCTGGCCCCTGGGACCACCCATAAAAAAAACAAATCCCTCTTTAGATTCTGAAAATGGTTATCCCCACTCCTAACAGTAATATTTACCAAGATCCTACTCTGTGACAGGCTCTTGCTAAACTTCAGTTAATCCTCATGAGATCCTAGTGAACTAATTTTAGTATAACCCACTCCTTATACATGAGGAAACTGAAGTTCAAGAAGCTATGTAATGCATTCATAGACACCAAACTGGTAAATGGCAGAGCTGGGATTCAAATCCAGGTCTTTGAGACTAGAAAACTAGTACTAGTAATTATTATGTTATGATGCCTCCCTAATAAAGCTCCCCTGACTAAACCCTATCTTCTCAGCTAAATATCTTCAATTTCTTCAAATTATCATTCCATATATTAGTATATCTTATGTCCTATCATGATCTCTTTAAGGTAGGCTAATGACCCTCTTAAATCTGAAGCTTAGAGCTGGTTATAATCCCAGGTTTGACCTGACTAGGGGCATTTCAATAGTGCTTTTGTTTTAGACACATCACTCCTTGGACAAGAGGAAATGAGGATGGGTACTATGACTACTGGATCTTGGTGAACCTATGTTAGTGCCTAAAAATCACCACTTTCTTCCTGCCATGTCACTAGAAGCCATGATTTCAGCAAAGGTGGACAAATTGTCTGACCCACAACACTGATGCCTCTCCTAAAAGATGATGTGGGACACTTGAGGCAAGGGTCTTGAGCCCATTTCTTTGAGCCAGAAGACTGAATATTAAAAAAAAGAACCTGTAGCTGTTCAGAGCACACTAAGCCCTCTTCTACAAAGATGCTGCTGCTGCTAATTTCTGGTTCCAATCCAGCTCCTACATGCTGCTTTGGAATGCATGTAGGGCATGTCCCAAGTCTGAGGTGATTCCCATCCCCACCCCCCAAGTGCTGGTGGACTTACCCCTGGCAGGGTCTTCTGCTCGTGCAGTGCACTCTGAGCCTTGAGAGCAGAGTCCCGGGCGCAGTAGGTGAGGAAGGCACAGCCTGGGGAGGAAGAGGCTGGCTCAGGGGGTTTCCTGAAACCCCCAAATACTCTTCCTAAAAGACCCCATTAAATTGACAAACTCAAGGTCACTTTCCTTTAACCAAAGACACTGCTTCTTCTCTGCCTTCTACCTTCTCTAAAGGGAGGGGCTTCATGTGCCTCTGTCTCTTTCTCATTTTCTCTTGGCCTTCACACTCAGTCACATGCTTATACAATCCCACATCTCTCACCACTCCAGCCATAATTGTGCTGGGGTTAAACCTCACTAGGCCACTTTGCCTTCAGCTTTAACCCCAGCCTTCCCTTTCCTTTATGGAATGAGTCTCCCAATTCATTTTCAATGAGAGGAGACAGAAGAGGAGAAGGAAGGTTGGGATCCAAGCCCAGAACCCCATAACTTCTTAATACTTCTTCCCTCCTAGTTTGAATTAACCCAAAGAATGGGTTAATTTGAGGCTGGGAAGATGAGGCTGGTTTAAGGGCTTCCTGTAAGTAAAAACTTACAATGTTCTCCCATCCTATCCAAGGAGCTTGCTCTTGTTAGTTCTCCTGAGTCTTCAAGATAGGGGCTCTTAAAGGGTTATTGTGCCTCAAATCTTACTTCTTTAAAACAGCCAGTAGAAATAGGGCAGAGGAGGCATCTGAATTGAACCAAAGGGTCAGTCCTACTCCTCTTTGGTCAGCCTCAGAACCTTAGCCTGCTAGGAAGCATTGGGTCAGGGATCCCTTCCTTTCCCACAGGCATTGAGCACTCACTCACTTATTTTGATGGGGCATTATGATGGGTTTGGGAATAAAGTGGCAACAAGACAGACACATTCTTCACCTTCATGGGAATAATGTAAAGGATCATGAGAAGCATGCATCTGAGTCCAAAGAATTGAGAAGCATCTCAGAGTACATTGAGTTCTGAACAATAAGTAGAGTTTAACCGGATGACAAGAAGGATGGTGATTATTTCAAAGGAAGTAGCACATACAAAAACTCAGTCAAGGATTCAGCGTGTTGGGGAAATGGATGGAAGGCTAGTATGGCTGAAGATTGGTAATGGGGGCAGAGTGGCCAGTTAGGTATTCAGGGATCAGGTCATCTATAATCCTGTCTGGATTTTGAACTTTTTCCCCTAGGAGCAGTGGAGAGCTCCTAAAGGGTTTCAAGCAGTGTTGTGACATAAGATGTGTTTTTAAAGAGAGTCTTTGAGTGTAGGAAGGAGGAAGACTGAAGGAAGAGAAAGTAGATATGGGAAGGAGCTTGGTGCAATTTTTCACTTAGATCTCGGCAGACTAGAAAGGCAAATGGAAACATTTTCTCCTATGTCTCCTATTTGGGTGCCCCCTTAAGGTGGTGGATATCTGCCATTTGTTGCATGAAAGGAACTTTAGAGAACTCCTGGGACAGACACTTATTGTATCAACAGGGAAACTGAAGCCCAGAGAGTGTGTCGGTGGCAGGATTGGATTTGGAGTCTGTTAACTCCTAGGCTAAGGTTGTTTTCAAAGCACTGTGGCTGCCTCTCTCTGTACCCAGCCATCAAAAGGAAAACGTGTCACTCTGGTTTTGGTTCACTATTGCTGGGGAGAGAGTGGGGGAAGATGCTTACTTGGAGACCCTCCCTGATCATCTTGCAAGGTAACCCTGCCTTGGAGAGTTGCAGGTT
The DNA here is from genome assembly GCA_004026665.1 of Murina feae. Lineage (NCBI taxonomy): Eukaryota > Metazoa > Chordata > Mammalia > Chiroptera > Vespertilionidae > Murina > Murina feae. The sequence continues at coordinate 3,876 of PVJC01009552.1, read as the reverse complement.
GGTTGGGAGCTAAATCATCAAACACCTGATTCTGCTTACATCTCTGCTCCATCTTCTGTCAACATGCCATATCAGCTGACATCAGAACTGGGCAGGGCTGGGGCCCTGTCTGAAAGGTTCAGGGGCCCAGTTGTGGCCTAAAGGAGCCTATATGGACTACTGGGATGGGAATGGGAGAATGAGGGATGGAAAGACAGGGAAGCATGTAAAGACAGATGCATGAAAAACAGGAAGAATTAGAGCTAAATAGAGAAAGGAGGAGGGAGGAGAAATGGGAGGGAGGGAGAGACAGGATAAGGAAATAGTCAGAGACTCTGATGGTGAAGAGTAAGAAGAGTGAGAATTAAAGGTATTCTATACACTTCCCTTATTGTAAAGATGGCCCTAAAAAATTAGCTTGAATTTGCATACTGAAATAAGCATCTAGAATATAAGAAAATAAATTACTATGGATATGGACAGCCAGGCAGCTAGACTGAATTAGAAGGAATCTGGGTGGTATAGTCTTGTCCTTTTATGCCCCATTTAATATAACCTCAGCCCAAAAGGTAGAAGATACACTGTTACTTAGTGGGTCCTAGAGCTTCTATGGGCATTTATTTTACTGAAGCCCCTTTATCAGTGTGCCTAGGAACTCCTCAAGGTGTCCCAGTGGAAAAGAGGTGGCAGCCTGATTACAGCTCTCAGCCCTTATGAAAGTGCATTTAGCTGTTACCCAGGGCCCACAACTTCTTTCTTTAAAAGATCATGGAGGATAGTAGGTAAAACTGCCTTCCTCACCAAATCGTGAAACCACAATATGGTGAAGGTAAGGAGAGATAAAGGTGTTTCTCCTCATATCATTTCCTTCCCCCACCCATGTATGACATGTGACTCTGGCTCTCTTATTCCAACTAGCTTGGACAGACTTGTCTGCATGTAAACAGCCTCCTCCCTCTCTCTGTGGAAGAGAGGGGTGTGGCTGCACAAGACTATGTTATCTCTGTCTCTCTAGCAAGGGCAGTGAAAAGACCCTTTCTGCCTCTTCAACCTGACCCACCCCAAGGCTTTGGTCCACAGGCTGTGGTCCAGAACTAGACTATAAGGGAGAGAAAGCAGAAAGCTACAGGAAGATTGTGGAGGGATAAAGATGAGGCATAGAACTGGGGAGATTAGAGCATGAAAGTAGTGGGGGTTCAGTTGAGAGAAAACCTGAGATGAGGAAGCAGGAGTTCCAAGTTGAGGTCAGGGTTCTGGACTCAAATCAGAACATTATGTTGTGATTCTGGCAGAAGTAGGAGAAATTTACTGTTAAACGTGAGGGTGGAATTTGGAGCTAAGAGGGGGATTTGATTTTGTGAGTTAACTAGGCTTGGGTTCTGAAGAAGGGTCGAGTTTGGACTTGTGGCATTTCAGGTTGGCAGTGTAAGAGTCAAAAGAAGGCTCTGGAGGTTGGCTGGGGTTGGAGGCCAGAATGAGTGGTGCAAGTCCAAGATGTGTTGTGTAGATGGTTATGTCTGAGTAGGGTGGCACCAGCTGAGGAGATTCAGGAATGATTTAGTCCAGCATTTGGGAGACTGAGGGTATTAGAGACCAAGAAGGTGGAATAAGTTTCCAAATTCCAGGATTTGGGATGTCTGATGAGAGGGGTGGAGGGAGGGCCAACTGAAAGGCGGGGACTGTTGAGATGTAGGAAGTTGGAGGTTAGAGTGCAGAACATGTCAGGGAACCAGAGTGATGATCAGAGGGAGCATGTCAGAGAAAATTCTGGGTTGGGGGCTCTGTGAACTAGGAGGATACTGGGTTGAAGTGAGGCTGGTGTAAGATTAGTGTGGGACTGGATCTAGGAAGGGCTACGGTTGGGGCTGCGGTTGAGGCTGGAGTTTGGGCTGGACCGAACTCTAATCGGATTGGGGCTGGGCAGGGCTGGACAGGGCTGGGCAGGGTTGGGTAGGGCTGGGTAGGGCTGGGTAGGGCTGGGCTGGGCTGACCCCGCGCACCTTTATGGAGGCCAGTGAGCCGGTCCTTCAGCACCGTCAGCTCGTAGATGCGGCCGAACTCCTCAAACAGCGGCTTGAGGTCCTGCTCATCCAAGCCCCTCGGAATCTGCCCCACGAAGAGCTTGATGGCGTCGTGGTCCTTCATGGGCACGGCAGGACCTGGGTTTAGCCCGCTCAAGCCGACGCCGCTGTCCGCGGTACTGAAACCCAAGCGCGGGATGGGGCCGGTGGGCGGCGCTGACCCTCCGGGCGCCGCGGCCATCTCCCTGCCCAGTCCTCCCTCCTTGTGGTCCCGCCGGTCCCGCCGGTCCCGCCGACCCCTCCCAGGACCGGAGGCGAGGGCCAGGAGGGCGGGGGCGGAGCCAGGGCGGCGAGGGCGGGGCGCTGCACAGGGGGCGGGGTCCCTGGTGGAAGGGCGTAAAGAGGGTGGGGCGGACTAAAAGGGGGCGGGGCCGGGGGCAGGGCAGGCCCAGAATGAGCCGGCGGGACGCGGGGTCTGGCTTGAGGTCCGGGTCGGGAGCTCTCCAGGCTCCCGCCCGAGCTTTCCCGGAGCCAAGCCCTGAGCTCCAGACTCGTGATTGGTGACGTCAGGCAGCGGTCCTTGGAGTCTACGCAAATAATTTGCATAATAAGGAAGCAATGGCCAATCAGAGCTGGAATTGACGAGGCTCTGCTGGGGGCGAAGGGGCTGCTGGACTCACGCGCTCCTGCTCGCCATGGCAACCAGACCTTCAGATTTCCTGTGAGTGAGAGCGGGCGTGGCCGTGATCGCGCGTGTGCGCCTTGGACCTCATGAGGGGAAGTAGCTTCGTCATGCGTGGTGATGTCTGTGGGAGTCGTAGTTACCCCCTTCTTCACACTCTGGCACACACGGGCACACAAACCTCAGATCACAGGGGCCTTTCCTGAGGGGTGGATGGTTATTACTCTTCTCCATTCCCATTGCCAAGGCCAATTTCTCGGAGCCATTCTACTCCACCTCATCACACCTCTCTCTCTCTTAGGTGTCTACAACCATTTCCTTACCCACGAGCGTCAAACACGTTTGTCTTCCCTCATCTTCCTCCCCACCCCCGCTATTTTTAAATTTAAAGAAAACATTTCAATAAAGTAAAAACTGCAAAAACACTCCTTGAACACCGATTTCTCCTCAGGAGAGTGAGGGAACTTACACTAGACATATGCTCAGATAGCTGGTTCATTCCAATTTTGTAAACTAAGGAGTGCTATCTACCTTTTCTGGACAAGAAAGCTGAGGGTCTGAGAGTGAAGGAGATTTAGATCAGACCCACCCCTAACATCTGCTGAACCCAGGGCAAGAGAAGAAATGGAAACAGACAAACTGTCTTTACATATTTAAAAGTTGTCACCCTGCCTGGGTGGCTCAGTTGGTTGAAGAGTACACCAAGATACCCAAGCTAGTTTGGCTCAGTGGATAGTGCCTCGGTCTGCGGATTGAAGGGTCACATTCTGGTCAAGGGCACATACCTGGGTTACAGGCTCCTCTCCACCTGGACTCTGGTCAGGGGCGTGCAAGAGGCAACCAATCAACACGTCTCTCTCACTGCTACCACTCTCTAAAAAAAAAAAAAATCAATGAAAAATATCCTGGGGTGAGTATTAAAAAAAAAAGAAAAAGAGAGTACATCAAGATGTTTCTCTCTCACCTCTCTCTCTCTCTCTTAAATCAATAAACATATCCTCAAGTGAGGATTTTAAAAAATTAATCAAGTTAAAATATTTGTCTCCCATTTTTACAAATACCCATTTATAATAAAAATGAAAAAATATGTAAAGCTGTTTTTTATATGACAAGGTTGGCAAAATATTTGAGCTGATGGAATATTATTACTCTTGCTCATGTCTGAGTATTCGCTTGATGGACCAGGGATGTTTG
>PVJC01009551.1:23451-45741 GCA_004026665.1 Murina feae | reverse complement strand
CCTTAGTTAATGAATTAGAAAAATTATTATCTGGAAAATGTCAGTTTTTCTCAAATGGTTCTCCTGATTGAATGCAAACCCCATCAAAATCCCAGCAGGTGTTTTTGTGGAAATTGACAAGTCAAGTCTAAAGTTTTCACATGGAAATGCAAAGAACCTGAAATAGGCAAGACAGTCTTTAGGAAGAACAGGAAAGTTGGGAGGCTTAAACGATCAGATATAAAGGCTTACTCGAAAGCCATAATAATCAGGGCAACTTGATATTTCTGAAATGATGGTAAATAGGCCAATGATATAGAACAGAAAATACAGAAATAGATATGCATATACAAAGTTACTTGCTTTCTGTAAAAAGTCACCTCGATTCAGCAGGGATAGGATAAATGCTTCAGGACATGAAAATGAAGCAACTAAATATCCAAATGGAGAAAAAAAAACAGACTAAACTTTTATCCTACCTCAACGTATATCCAAAAAATTAGTTCAAGATTTATCATTAATCTAAATGCAAAAGGTAAACCATAAGGTTTAAACATAGGGACATATTTTCATCATCTTGAGTTGGAAAATATTGCTTAATGTAACAAAATGCATTAACAGAAAAGAAAAAGTTTGATAAATTGGACACATTAACATTATGAACTCCTGTTCATAAAAATATCACCACTTAGTGAAAGTTTACAAACCAACCATCCAAAAATGAACCCACATCTGGAATATATGAAAAAGTCTCACAAGCCCTAATCGGTTTGGCTCAGTGGATGGAGCATCGGCCTGCGGACTCAAGGGTCCCAGATTTGATTCTGGTCAAGGGCATGTACCTTGGTTGCGGGCACATCCCCAGTAGGGGGTGTGCAGGAGGTAGCTGATGGATGTTTCTCTCTCATCGATGTTTCTAACTCTCTATCCCTCTCCCTTCCTCTCTGTAAAAAATCAATAAAATATGTATTTTTTAAAAAGACTCACAAATCAGTAATTAAAAAATCTACCTATTTTTTTTTAAGTGGTCAAAGACTTGAACAGAAAAAAATCACAAAAGAGGATATTTAAGTAGTTAATAAGCATATGAAAAGGTGCCCAACAGAGATCTTTATCAGCAAAAATGTACGTTATATTCATAATTTAAAACCTTTACACACCCACCAGGATGACTAAAATTTAAAGGACAGGGATTTGTGAGGATATGGAAGAGTGAGGACGCTCCAAAAACGCAGTGGCATCTGTTGAAGCTAACCATGCGTGCACTTGAAGAGCAAGCCATGTTTTTCTTAACATATCGGAGGGAGGCCAGTAGAAATGAGTGCACTCATTTCCCAAAATACATACGCAGCCCTGGCCAGGCAGCTCCGTTGGTTAGAGCATCTGCCTGTTGCGCCAAGGTTGTGTGTCCAAAATACATGTGCGAGAAAGGTCAGAGCATCTCTGACAGTGACCGAGAGCTGCGAGCAGCCCACCATCCAAAAGCAGACGGGCCCATCCTAAGCTGAGGCTCATTTAGACAGTGGATACAGTAAAAAGAAGGAGCAATGTCTACACAGAGAAACACATCTCACAAAAGGGGGTACAATGTGTGGGCCCAGAAGTATGATCTCTGGCCTAGGATAGCTGATGAGTGAGTCAGCATAAACATCTGGCTACTCTCCAGAAAGGGTTTTAGGGGTGCCTCCCTGGGTAATGTGAGCCTTGAGGGGGGCAAGTAGGGGGTACATGAGTACATTCCTGTGCAAAAATGTATCAAGCTGTATGCTTCAGATTAGTGCACTTTATTGTGCACTAAAAATTTGTGCACTCGGGGGGTGGGGGTCCCTCAGCCCGGCCTGTGCCCTCTTGCAGTCTGGGACACCTCGGGGGGGGATGTCTACCTGCTGGCATGCCTGGCCAGCCTGGGTGAAGGGTTGAGGGCCATTTTCAGGCTGCCCACAGCCCCTTCAGGGTTTGTGCACTGGGGGGTGGGAAGGCTGGTGAGTGCAGGCCTGGACGTTTCCCACCAGAGGGCCCACGATTGCACACGCCTGGTGGGCCCACACCGCTGAGGGGACACACCTGGCGCAGAGTTGGGTGGCAAGCCAGGGGCGAATGCTGGTGCAGGATCCCTCGGTGGGGCCCTGCTGCTGAGCAAACACACCCGGGGTGGAGCTGGGCAGTGAACTGGCTTCGGATTCTCCGCACTGTGCAGCAGACGCGCCCGCACGCCCTGTGGAGGCCCCTGGGGGGCGGATGAAGGTAGCGGACCCTGGACGGGTGCTCCCGCATGCCCCCGAGGAGGCCCCTGGGGCATAGCCAGGCTGGGGACCCAGTACAGGTGTTCCTGGACACCCTGTGGAGGCCCCCGGGGGGCAAAGCCAGGCAGCATACCCAGGATGGCTGCTCCTGCACACCCTGCAGAGGCCCCGTGCTCCTGCATGCCCCAGGGAGGCCCCCAGGGGGTGGAGCCAGGCAGTGGACTCGGGACAGGCGCTCCTGGATACTCCTCGGAGGCTCCCGGGGGCGGAGCTAGGCAGCAGACCCAGGACAGCTGCTCCTGGACGCCCAGAGGAGGCCCCAGGCCAGAACTCCCCTCCCACTGAGCTGACACACCTGGCACAGCTATGCCGGCCGGCCGTGGAGGCTCCCAGTGCAGAGCTGCCCTGCCAGCCTCCATCTTGGCTGGGTTAATTTGCATACAGCCGCTCTGATTGGCTGGTGGGCGTGGCTGTGAGCAGAGGCTCAGCCAGCCTAGACAGGCAGTTGCAACAGAAGACTTTGGCTGTTGGCCTCCATCTTGGCTGGGTTAATTTGCATACAGCCGCTCTGATTGGCTGGTGGGCGTGGCTGTGAGCAGAGGCTCAGCCAGCCTAGGCAGGCAGTTGCATCAGAAGCCCTTGGTTTGTGTCTGCGTTAATTTGCATACAGCCGCTCTGATTGGCTGGTGGTAACGGTCAAATTTGCATGTTTCTCTTTTATTATATTAGATAGTTCTATTTAAAAGGAAAAAAAAGATATAAAGTGCAATCTGTTATCTTAAAAATACAATATACACATATATTTAAAGTCTGGAAGAATGTACATTAATACATTCATGGTGGCCCTAGGTGCTAGATATAGGGTGATCTTTATTCATTTTTCAACCATTTGTATATTCTTATCTTAACTTGAACTACTTCTATGATTTCTGTGAAAAAAGGAAAACATTTAAAAAGGGCTTATTGAAAAAGATCGCCAGTGCCATTGTCTGTCCAGTCCTCCCCCTACATCTGGCCACACTGTGAGGCGACTGGGCTCAGGGGCCACCCCAGTCCTCAGTGGGTGTGACACCATGGGCACTACACCTGCATCTCCAAGGCAGCTGGAGGTGGCTGTGGGACCACGGGGCACTGCGTACGTGTCACTGGGTCCAGTCCCCAGTGGTGCCAGCAGCAAAGATGTTCTGCGTCCCCTGTCTCCAGCCCCATCCCACACTCGCTCCGTCTTTTCCTACACACACATCCATCTGAGCGAGGTAAAAGCAACCAGGGGTGACTGGCTGGCATCGAGGTCATGCCGTCAGACACCATGTCACTTTTATGGCAAAGAAAAAGCCCTCTTTTTATTGCCACCCACATTGGCTCACTTTATTCTCCACGGGGGGCTGGACACGATCACAGCGGTGAGTTACGGCCCCTTCATGTTTACTGGCGCAGATAATTCTTCTATCTCATAACCCACTCGTTCCATTGGGATCAGCACAGTTTCATGGACTCTCCTCAAAGCCACGGCAGTCATTTCTACATCTTTCCCTTTACGGCTTACTATTAAAGGACCGAAAACAATTCTTTGACCCGTGGCGCTGGAAACAATATTCTTGGGCTGGGAATTCAAACAGGGGTTACATACTGTTCACATCCAAGAGGGGGAAGTAGCCCAAGGACGCTCAGCCCAGGTGACTGAGGGATGCATTTCAAACCATTTCAACAGAAATTCTTACCCAGAAATAAACACAGGAGCTCCAAGCAAGGACCCAAACACCAAGTCTCCTGGGAGTCCGGGGGCGGGGGCGCGGCGGGGGGAGGTATTTATAGACTTTCTATAAAGTCCCCAAAAGCCGATGAGTCTGTGCCTCTCATCCACATAAAATTTAGAGTCTGTACTTTATTTATACAGAATCTAGGTGCAGAACCTCATAAATCTTGAAAGAATCCGTATATTCAGGTTTTTTTAAATATGTATTTATAGGGTTGTAGACTTCATTTGGAAGCCAGCTCAGCAAAGGGCAACCCTGCAGTGAGCTTTATAAGGCAAAATATGAGCCTATCACCACTCGCTGATTTGGGACGAAATGAGGAAGCAGTAACTGCCAGGTCCTGTGGCAACGCCACCTTGCTGTCCAGCTCCCTCCACAAAGAGAGTGGAGACAAATTTACAACCAAAAGCGCAGGCGGACACCTGAAGACAGATGCATCCGGCCCGGCAGGCCTGCGCTTAATCACTGCTGCCCCGAAAGCTACTTCATTAAGGCAGCAAGAAAAGCAGAGCCCAGCTAGCCATTTAAAAGGTTTCCATCAGAATGATGGATGGCAGTCTTTGGGAGCTTATTAACACGTTAGAAACGTGTGTGTTTCGTTTGCTTTGTTGGAGGTGTTTTGTGTGTTTTTCTCTTCTCGAGAGAAAAAATCTGGAAGGTCAGCAAAGCTCTTAAAGGCTTTGGGGTTGGAAATCTCGCACTGACAGACCTGATGCGTCAGGACTCAGCGGGGAGCGTGCCCAGCGACGATCTCCTCGGAGCCCTCGTTTCACAGAAGAGGAAGCAGCACACAGACAGGACAGTGACTGACACGGGTCACAGCTATGTGGAGGCCAGGCCGGATGCCACTCAGCCCCTGATTCGCCATCCCTCCCATATGCTCCCTATGAAAACATCCTAAAGGAACGTGTTCCCATCTAATTAATCGAAACGAAGGCAACACGCCACCCACAGATAAGGGACATGCAGTGAAACGCGTGTAGGGACACAGACACAAAGCATCCTTTTAAGCCGGAGGGCTGTGTTCTGACTTCCCCGGGGATGGCGGTACCCTTGGGCACCCAGGTAATCCTGCATGCTCGCCCTCCTCCATATTGCTTGCACCCTATGTGAACTAAAGATGGAATCCGAGCCATCATCTGTGTGTACCTGCAAGGCAGCTGGAAGGGATACATGACGGGATGCCGTGGGCCTGACGTCAGAGTCCTGCGTCTCCATTTCCAAAATGGCCTCACACGGATGCCGAACGAATGGAAATCCAATCAGAGACCTTCCTGCCTGGGCCTCCCGCCCATGAGGACTGGACCGATGCAACCAGAACTCATAGCTAATCATTCAGTCTGCAGCCCACTGCACCGCGTCTGTGGAAAATCAGGACAGAAACTTGAGAAAATGAAGTCGACACTGAAGAGAGCTGCTGGCGGAAGACCAAGTGCAACCACTGAACCATCAAGTTACAAGGCAAAGCCTTCATTCTCGGGAGGGGCCGGGGTCAGGGAGGCCCCTGAGCAGATGGACAGCAGGACAGCAGGACTCGGCACCCCTTTCCACCCAGAGGTTAGACCCTGAGCCCTGCTACACTGAGCTTGTGTCCCTCAGTTACATGCCCCCGGCCTGCTCAGCGTCACGGTCACTAGACAGTGACAGGTGCGAGCCCAGCCCTCTTCCATCTAGATGAGTCACCCGGAAGCCCGACAACTCCTTGGACTCTGGGCTTCATGTCCCACACAGCTGGTGGGCTCTGCGGGAAATTCTAATCCAGGTCAGAAGGACCAGGAGCACCCGCTGTGGTGGGACTCAAGGGACTGACCGGCGTTTGACCTGGGGTCGTGCGCCACTCAGTGCATCTTTTCATTACTGCTCTTCAGAATTTGTTTCTGCAAGTGATTCTGTGAAGCCATGATTCTTGTCTCAAAACTCACAAGTTGGGAAGATGCTTGGAATGTCTGTCACTGAGAGAGGCACGAACAAGATAAATTAGCCACTGCCTCGAACTGAGCTGGTGAGGCATGAACGGGAGGATTGGGGGAGGGTTTCTGGGGACTAAGAGAATCTCCCTACAGGCCAGTCCACATGGCCTGGGGTGGCCACCTCGGGGACCTTGATCCCCGTTCTCAGGGAAAATAAGCTTCCACGGGCTTTTGAAGAGGCCAGAGCCAGACTGCTCAAGGCAGAAGCCATCACTGTCAATGCCACCAAGACGCTAGTTTGAAAGAGGAAGGAGACAAAAAAAAATGGGTGAGAAGCATCCAGCCAGTGGCAAATCAGACTACACACGCTCAGGTGTGCAAGGCATAGCAGTGAAAACACTGGACCCCTCCCAGCACCACCTGTCACAGCAGGCTGGTCGGAGGTTGCACACCAGTCAATGGCCACAGCCTCTTTGTCCTACCAGACGCCGTTTGTTAGGGCTCCAGGAACTTTACCAACAGCTATTCCATGGGGTTCAGAAGGTACAACAGGGCTCAAAAGGTACAACACGGCTCTGCACCGTCCACACCTGCCTCCCTGTGACAGGGCGGCCAGGAGCGGGTGTTTGGAGGCCTAAAATGAGCCCAGACCTGCTGCTGGGGATAGTGTTCAGCCGTCGCTCCTCCACCCTGACCCCTGCTTCCCAGGCTGATGGCCGCTGCACCCTAGCAGCACCCCCCGATGCTACTCAGACCCCGAAGTCCATCTGCCCCGACCAGAACCACACCCCCACGCTCCCATGAAAGCATCCATGGTCCCTGCAAAGTGGCATTTGTGCATCACACTGGCAAACATCGTCTCAGTCCCTCCTGTGAAGTAGGCACCTCCGGGCAGGGAACAGCTGATCCTGTCATCTGGGCTGAATTTTTATGCCACAAACCACTGTGAGTCAGGAGGGACCAGCCGCCTGTTAGCGATGTAAGGTGGGTTCCATTTGCTTTAATAACGTAGATAATTACTAACATTTCAAATTTAATTAAGAAAGATGCTTCTGGCTCTATTTGTGTTGAGCTTCATATCTCTACTCATCTAACATCTAGGGATTAACTAGAAATGGAACTATTTTCACACAATCTCTAGGGCATCCAAAGAGTACACGACCGCTCCTCTGTAGACGTTGTGTAGACACCAGCCCTTTACCTACATACACTCGGCTGCTGCCAGACTGTGCAGGCAGGTAGGGGCCCAGGATCTGTAGACACGAAGGTGAATGCGGCACTTGCTGCCGGGGCAGGTGCGGGTACCAGGCTCCGAGGGTAATGGCCCCCACCCCAGAAGGGGAATCTGGGAGGGCTTCTGAGGGGCAGCATGAGTCAAGCTTCAGAGGAGGGCAGGAGCACATCACGGAGGGAGGAGTCTGAAAAGGTGGATTCCAGGTGGAGGAGCAATCCTCTGTAGAAACCTAGAAATCATTGCAAGCTTCCGATCTGACCTCTCAGGTTCCCAAATAATATGAAGGTTGTTTAGAAAAAAAAATGTAAAAATTTTCATCCGCCTCAGGATACCTGAGACACACCACGTGAGCAACTGTGGCTGGCATGGATTCTGAGCATTTCTCTCTCATAAATATTTTGTAAGCCCTCATAGTGGGATTTCTTACTCAGTCGCCTACCAATTCTGACTCCTTATGTTCCATCAGAGCCTGGTAACAAGAGGGTGGGAGGGAGGTTCCTGGGGTTTACTTCTAAGGGGCCTTGTCTAAGGGGGGGCATCCAAGACATTCTTGGAATTTCTAGTTTATGATCCAGAGATGGCGAGTCGCTGAAATCTTATGTGTCAGAGGAGCAGAGGTGGGGTTGGCTGAGGATGCAGAATGGAGCAGGGGAAGTAAATAGCAATTAGCCAGATGACTGATGGAATCAAAGCCAAGCCATTCTGTAAACAGCTGTCCAAGTGCATTCTGGGTAGCATCAATATCAAATTTGGAGTTTTAATTTAAAGAAAGAAAAAAGGGAGTGGGGGGAACAGAGCCTCAGCTAGAGACATGGGATAAAAAAATGAAAATCTGTGACAGGGAGAGAGGGGAGAATCCAGAGGAACAGATCATGATGAACGGGAGTGGGCAGAAAGGGGCAAGGAGGGGCCTGGTGAACTAGGGGGCAGGAGGCTGCCGAGGGCATTCGGTGAGCTTGGTTTTAGGGTCGTTGACTGTGAACTGCGATCAGGACACATAGGTGGGGGTATCAGGTGCAAACACACGTGACATGGAAGTCTGGCTACAGGGAGAGGGCTCAGGCTCTATATTGTCCTGCTGCCCTCTGACCTCCGTTTCCAGTCTAAGGAAGGAGATTTAGTGCCTGTGCCTCAAGACCACTCTGAGGATTAGAGACTGAGTCCTCATTGCTGGAGATGCAGTCAGTGCAGGCCTGAGGGTTACTGAGAGCACAGGGTCAGGAGGCATCCCATGGAGGAGGGCCTAGCAGCCCCTGCAAGGAGCATGCAGGTCAGCACCTTGGAGAGCGCCACCAGCCTGCAGTGGGCTGGGCAGGGAGGCGAGCCTGGGGCTCCACAGAACAGGGAAACGTACCCAGGTCAGGACCCTCCCCTCCCCTCTCCCCCAGCCCCCCCCCACCCCTACCCTGTGTCCACCAGCGGCCCCTCCTGGATGCCTGGTCCCTGATTCTCATTAAGACCACAGCCCTGGCTGCCTTTTCTAGAGCCATCCACTGCCTATTTGACCAGGCCCGTGGAGCCGAGATGCCATGAGCCAACCACAGGTCTCACGGCTGATTTGTAAACTTGGCACCTTTTGCTGCTGAAGGGGCTGGCAGAGATGGGTTGGCAGGCCCTGCCGGCAGCTTAGGTCAGTGGTATGAGACTGAACTGAAAGACCTTGTTTGTCGAAAGAGCCCCTCTTTCTGGAAAGGCCACCCTCTTTGACCAAATGCCCCAGTCCCAAGGCCACCCTGGAAGGACAGCCTGGTCAGCTGGCTTAGTGGAGAGCGGGGTCATGTCCTCACAACTCACTGCAGCACGTGTGAAAGCTCCCTGCACTTTAGTAACGGTGACAGCTCTCATGTCATGAGCACCTACAGCCCGCCAGGCACGATGCTGTCCTTTCATCCGGAGATCATCTCACTTCATCCATCACACCTGAAACATCTACCCTACCTGCTTGTGGGGAGGAACCAGCCTCACCCCACAGATGACAAAGCAGAGGCACGAAGGCTAGGGGAGCAGGAGTCAGCACCTCCCTTTCATCGGGCTGAGATGAGGACAGGCTGTGAGCCTGGAGCTCATGGGGTGTGGACATCAGGCCTCCACAGTTACCAGCCTCTGGCTTCTGCTCCTCTGGCACTCATGACAGGGACACTCTGCCAGACCACTCCATCCATCCATGTGGAGGCTCACGTGGCATCATTCTCAAAAAGGGATGCCACGCTCAGTGGGGCCTGTGTGCAAGTTACAATTTACAAAAAGACGAAGGCCCATTCATTTCAATTAAAATATCTACTGCAGTTTTACAGATAAAATCCAGACAACAAATACTGAGCATCGCCTCTAATTAATGACTCCTGTGTCATCAAGATTTCTTGTCGTGAACATGCCCGTGAACATGCAAATGTACCTGAGACAGGTACTCTCACTTGTTCCAGAGGCAGCATCTGTTAAAGGCCTGGATAAGCCTGATATTGTTTATGCACCAAATTGACAGAAGAAAAGGGAAGACTATTGTGTTTTCAGATAGTCTATGGGTCCATCAGCACATACACAATTCCCTCAGAACTTAGCCAACCAATAAGTGGAGAGTTGTCAGCAAATAATAAACCTCAGAATGTTCTGGAAGCACATGGACGGGGAGGGGGATGAGCCTCTGGGGCCATCCCTTGGGTGTATGCTTCTCAGACTCTAGTACAGAACTGAACTTTTAAATCAAAAGTGAAACATTGTTTAAATGACTGCAGTCATTTATTCTCTCCACACCTGCGACTGCAGTGTCCTGCCTCCTTGCTGATGAATCTTTAAGCCTGGATTGGGTACCACGTCCCCCTACCTGACCAGTGACACGGACTCTTCTCTAAGTCCATGGCATTTGGAGGATGGACACTGAGTCACCTCCAGACCCTTGGCCTCCTGGACAGAGTCGGGAGCAATGCAGGAATTCTGGTGGGCAGAATGCACAGCGACCACGGGCATCACAGCTCCTGGCCTTTCTAGAAAATGGATGGGAACAGGCGAGCAAATGTGGCAGGTCTGCAGTTTTCAAGCTACTTCTGCCAAGAAATGAGTCACCTGACATTTCCAAAATTTGTATCTAAATGATTGTATGTGGTAATTGAATGCATTAGGAAGCATGCCAGATAGTTAATTGAAAATTTTAAGAGCATGCAAACTGAAAGACTGCCAGTTAAACAACTTCAAACTGTAGGTTGTAATCAATTCCACCAGGCTGACACCAGACATGTCGCAAAGGTTCATCCGGTCCCATCCCCTCGGGTGAGCAGGCATTTGAGAGGGGTAAACAGGGCGGAACATCCAGAGATAGGGCCAGGAGGGAACTGCTCACCCTCGTATAGCCAAGGAGAGCCCAACAGTGGACTAGCTGCCTGTGGCTGCCATAACAAATTGCCATGAACTTGGTGGTTAAAACAAGAGAAGTGCATTCTCCTATGCTTCCAGAAGCTGGAAGTCATAATCAAGGCGATGCCGGGCTGGTCCTCCCGGAGACTCTGAGGGAGGACGTGCCCTGTGCCTCTCCCCTAGTTCTCGGGGCTGCGGGCAGGCCTGTCACTCAGCCTGAGGCGGCATCACTCCACTGTCTGCCTCTGTCATCACACAGGGCTCTCCTGTGTCCTCTCATCTCATAGATACCAGTCACACCCTCGTCCAGCACAACTTCCTCTTTGTTGAACTAACTACTTCCGCAACAGCTCCATTTCCAAGGAAGGGCACGTTCTGAGGTTCCGGGTGGACATGAATTTTGAGAGGGACGCTATTCAGCCCAGAACAGGAAGCTTGAGCCTGAAGGTCCAGGCCCAGTGGTCACAGCCACCTGCTCTCCACTCTGAGGGGCGGTGATGGGACTAGAGCACCATGTGACAGAGATGCATCTCACCAGGCATCTTCAGGGTCTCCCACAGGCTCTGGGGCAGCTCAGAGTGGACATCATGGATTCTCCCACCCCAGGTCCTTAGAACATCATTGTGCGCGCACATGCACACACACACTCTTCATTTACACACACACACAATTTTCCTATGGACAATCTCTTCATTTATACACACTCTCACTCACACACACACACACACTTTTCTGATGGCAACTCAAGGTGCCAGGCATCTGGGTCAGAAGCCACAGGCTATGCCTGGACATGAGGACATGACTCCCTTCTAAGACATTGGAGAGGGTCACATTCTTGATGCCCAAATGGCGAGGTTATTTGCCAAAGCTCATCGTTGTGACTGTACCATCAGTCCCTGGAGGTGGTTCAGGAGGATGGGAACTGAGAGGTACACTGTTCCTGTGCTCACTCGGGGAGCAGAGACACACTCTCCCCACACGGACACACCAAGGATGTCCGCAAGAACCCCGCATGGCACCCTCTCCCCATCTCAGGGAAACTGAGTCCCCAGGGCCCCCAAAGGACAGTAATAACAGCACCACAGCCTAAGATCAGCCGACTCCTGGAAACCAGATGGCCAGCTTGGCAGGGAGTCCAAGGAGTTGACCACAAGCGTGGTCACTGGCCTCAGGGACTCGGGTATCCCCTGACACATGGAAGCCTCCGTCCCAATTGGTGCTGATTGCAGGTGGCTGGTCTACCTGCCTGGCTCAGCTGTTTAGCAAAAATTTCATTTCATTACTAGTACATTTTATGCTAATCAGCTTCAAGAGTGGATGGCGAAATTAATTTGAAATAATTTGATGCTCTTAAGTAATCTTTATTTTCTAAATTACTGTTCTTTTCAGCAACTGTTTTATCCTGCTATAGCAGAGCAGAGTTTGCACTGAGGCAGACTCTTACACACTAGCTGTTAGCTTAGCCCAGTGTCCATAGCCCATCTTCATTCTGTCATGAAGTGGCACATGGCATTTGTTACTTCAACTTCAATATCATACGTGTTATTGATGAAATGTGTTCTCTAAAGTGTGGTTTAATGAATCAGAACCAATTTAAACTGCCGTATGGTTTGGAATACCGAAGTCTGCCAAATGTAAGACTTCTATGAAACATCCAAGTCCTCAGGTAATCAAATGTGCAGCTGTGTTTTTAATGTGTACCCTCTTGGATGGATGGGAGGGTTGGTGGATGGGTGGATAAATGGTGGATGGGTGAGTGGGTGGGTGGGTGGTCAGGTGGATGGATGGATAAATGGTGGATGGGTGAGTGGGTGGATAGATGGGTGGGTTGGTGATGGGTGGGTGGTGGATAGGTGGGTAGATGAATAGATGATGAATGGGTGGGCAAGTAGGTAAATGAGTGGATAAATGGTGGATGGGTGAGTGGATGAGCAGGTGGATGAAGGATGGGTGGGTGGACGGATAAAAGTGACTGCTGTCGCCAAAGCACTGACTTCTATATTACCCATCCGACCTTCCCCCAGCAGCCATCTCTTCTCTTCCAGTAGCAGCACCTCGATTTTGCTCTGGAAAACCACAATAGGGCCACTGCCAGAAGCTGGTCTTGAACACGCAGGGATGCAAATGTGCACTACATGCAACTCTCTGTTGGAAGAAAACGTAATCCTGCACACGTCATTGCCAGGGAATCCTGACAAGTTTTCAAAGACCAGATGGCAATTTCTGCCCAGAGCTGCTCTTCACATAGATGGACGTGCATGAGGTTGAGAATGAGAGCCTTCCGCACCATGGGTCAGCCAAGAACACATTCCTCGGGGTGCCACCAGACCACCCAAATCGAAAGTCTGCTCGTGAGGCCTTACACAGAAGCCTGTCGCGGCACCACTGTTCATGCGTGCACCACAGGGCTGTGCAGGAGGAGCAGAGCATTTCAGCTCGTAAGCACCAGCCCAGCACGATGGCCCTGCAAACCCTACACACACAGCCAGGGCACCCGCTGCTCAGGCGGAGGCTTCCTCACTGTCCGCGCCTAGATCTGAAGGCTCCTGGCTTACGAGTCAGACCTCTTCTTTGAACTGCTCTGAGGATCACTCTGCTTTAGAAAGACACAGTGAGTGGGAATCCAGACTCACTGGAGGAGACTGCGGAGGGCGGGGCAGTGTCTGCTTGTGACAGAACCTATGTTCTGGAGAGAGTGTCCTCTGGGGATGCTCTGGTCATTGCACCGAGTCTGGCAGGGTTCAGCCCGCACATAAAATGGACAGCCAGCTTCCAGATACCCACAGAGAGGCGGAGACAGAGTCAGGCATCCAGGGATGGCCACAGTCCTGCCCACCTCGCCCGCCCCTCCCCCGCACAGGCTGGCCTGGACTCCAGAGGAAGAGCTCGGCAAGGCGTCTCCTCTCTGCCCCTCTCTGGGTGCCCTCCCTGTGACCACCTCGGGCAGCACCCAACCCACTCCGTCCCCTCAAAGGCTGCAGGACATCCATCTCACCCTCTGGAGGAGGAGCAGTGGGCTCCACCTCACTGTACCTGGATCTTTAGTGATGAACGGGGACAGCTCCCTACACCCCCAACGCCAGGCTGAGCTCAGACGTGCACAGTGAGGCACACGCGTGGTCTGAGAAGCTGACTATTCAAGGGCAGATAAAATTCTCCAGACAAAGAAGGAGATAACTTCCCAAATTCTGATCATCAGTCAGCAGTGCAGTCGTGCTCTTTCTCCCAAGACCTGGGCTCACTGACCATCTCGATGCTGTACGATGGGGGTTCGGAGCCCCCAAACCCACTGAGACCGTCTCCTTGGAAACATGACGCATCACCCTGGAAGTCTGAAACAGGCGGACGGGATTTCCCAGATGCTCCCCTTTTTCACAGAACATTCTCCTTTTGCCCAGAATTCTGGTAAAACTCCACGCCCAAGGTTGCCCAACAACAATACCACCGGCACATCGGAGAGACCCCACTCAGGACAGAGGCACAGGTGCGGTCACAGACAGGCACCAGGCCCACCCGCGGAATGGAACTGTTGGTCCCACGGAGCTGCAGGCCCAGACCCTCCCCGCTGGGGTCCAGACCTCCCCTCCCAACCTGACTGTCCATCTGCATTCCTGCCCGTCAGCCACGTAGTTCTTCCAGTGAACACTCCTCTGCTTTGTGGATCGGTTCCTGTTCTTAACACAACAGCAGCCCTTACCTGACAATAGGTGGCAGCTACCAGGTCATTTTCTCCCAGTCGTCGAGCTGAGCTGGCGAGAGCAAGGGAGCTCATTCCTCTGCTGGGATGAGCCTGTCACAGCCCATAGCTCCTGCCATCAGAGCCATCCATCAAGCTGTCCTCTGCGCCATCCCTCGCTCCAGCTAGTGCCCGATGGGGACAGACAGCCCTGCTGGGGAAGGGTGTTGACTGCTCTGGATGGCACCAGCTAGCGTGAACCCTTCAGTTCTCACCCACGGGAGGACTGAGACCCAGAAACTCCCCATGGCCACGCTCAGAGAACCCCTCGCCCCACTGTCCGCAGGGCTGAGCTCAGCTGGAAATAAGACTCAGAGTCTGTCCGGGCTGCACCATTGCAGCAGCATCTGCACCCGCTCCCTCGCCAGGTTCCGCAGGTGAAGGCAGCATCAGAAAGGGCAGGACGCCGAGGACCACACACCGGGGGCCAGGGCACTGCCCTCTGGATACATCAGGGTTCTCTGGTTGCTAGTGGCACAAACCGACCTGGAAAACTCCAGGTCTCATGGCTGGGGCGTCCATGAGAAGGATAGGAGAGAAGCTCAGAGAATCCAAAAAAGGGCTAAGGAACCAGCCTCCGAAAGGAGAGGAAGGGAAACCCAGAGACACCGTGCCAGTACCCCCACTGGCAGGAGGCATCTCAGCCGCTTTTAAGGTTCCTGCTGCTTTGCTCAGGATTCAGCGTCCGTGGAGACGTCTGGGGTCTGCGCTGAGGTGGCACACCTCCTCCGCGGCAAGGGAAGCGTGGGCCTTTGTCCCACTAGACCCTGTCCGATGGGGCTGGAGGTTCCCCAGGAGGGAGCTGATCGGGGGAGATGCCAAAGGAAAGCGAGCCGTTCGTTCTCAGCAGTGAGCAGGCCTCTCAAATGGCTCCACCCCATCGGGGAGCCTGCGCCTGGGAGCAGGGCCCTCAGCAGGAAAGGGCCGGAGTGTCCCCTGCAGCTCAGCCTTGCCTTCCAGGCCCGAAGGTCCAGCTCTCCCCCCGAGGCTGCCCCAAGACCATGTTTAAACACGACACAAGCAATCACACGGGTTAAGAACTAAAGTATCACGGAAGGGCGACTCACAATTTGTTAATGTTCTTGCTGCTGAACACAAAGCCACTTTGAGGGCGGGAACATGAGTTAGGCGGGTGGTAGTGAGTCCCATCGGGTGGTTGTCAGGCAGTCAGTCCTGCAGGCCGCGGCAGGGTCTCACTCAAGGTGGGTGCCTGAGACCCACTGGGTGGGCTGACACGTGGTTTTCCTGGGACTGGACGTGTCCCCGACAGGCGGGGCTGTCTGTCTGAAAATCAGGACAGTTCTGGGCAAGCCTGGCGCCCCCTACTGATCGCTCAAACCTGAGCAACAACAGTGCCCAAGGCCTCTGACTCTGCATTAACACAGCTCCCTGCACAGGGTCCCAGGGGCTCCTGCTGACCCATCCCCTAGGTTTCAGAACAGGCTTGGCCCTGGAAAGCCACAGGCATTAAAATGCAATTTAAGACACTTAATGCCCCTGGCATTCAAAGGTGTGAGTCCAGAAAATTCCTTGAGATTCCTAAATGCACATGCTCGGGCCTTCATATCATTTCAACAACGACTCCTAGGCAGCGCGATACCAGAACAGGAGGGCTGCTGGCATGCTTGCCTGGTTCCCCGTTAACAGTGGCCGCCCGCCAGGTGTCGTCCGGGTCACGCGGGACCTGGGAGGCAAGCAGTGGACGCCCAGCACCGGGCTGGTGTCTATTTACTTTGAGCAGAAAAGCAGAGATTCATTTTGCGCTCAAAAATAATAATAATAATTACAGCTCTAGCAACATTAACATTTCGGTTTGAAATATTACTGCTCCAATGTCTAATTAACATAGTAATTAGACATATTAATATATTTCCTTCTTCATTTCGAATCCATAATCGACACTAATTGCGTTTAGCGCACTCACTCTGGATGGGTGCTGATATTTTGGAGTGTAAAATTATAACTTACCCTATTAGCGAAAAACCGGCGGCGGCAAAGTCGTCCCTAATGCGATTAGGCTTCGCGTCCATGCTGTTACTGCCAGCGGTCTGAGGAGGCAAGGACGTTTCCATCTGCAGATTAGACAGGACAGGGCGACCATGAATGGGCATGAGCACCTCTCCCATATGCAGCTACACACAGACGCCCCAGAGAGAGTAGGGGGCGAAGGCCTGTCAGTGCTGAGAAGGGCAGCTCAGGACACCAGGGTGGGGGAGTCCCTCTTCCTGAGTCACCAGCAAGCAGAGTGGAATGGCCCGGCACTTCCCCACTGGTTTCATGAAAAGCTCCCAGAGGCCCTGCAGGAGGATGGAGATATCAGCACCTGGGATCTGGGATGTTCAGTGAGTGTGCAGTTTCCGGCCCAGGTAGCTTTCTTCATCAACACGGACACTTACTCAGAGCACCCTAGGTCCACAGCCACCTGGTGCCTGGCCACTGCACCCCACACATCCACACACCCTGCTCCCACCCCTCTGATGACCCCCTCAGAGGACAGTCCTGGCGTCTCCATCCTTCACCCCTTCCACATGTGCTTGGCAGCTGAGGGCATGGAGGGTCCCTGCAGACAAGGACTCAGGGCCCTGCGCTGTATCAGAGACATCATTCACAGGGCTCTCTCCGCCAGAATCAGCCACACCTTCTCCCTCCTCCACCAAACAGAGGCTTCATCCTGCACCCAGGGCCCCAGGCTTCAGAGCCCAGAATCATTTGTGAATAATGTCACGTGACCATCACTGTGAGCAGATCCCGCAGGGAGACTGTCGAGCTGACGGGGAGAACCCATTGCCTGGGGGAGACCTGAGGCAGCCCTGGCTGCTGCCCATGACCCGGGCAAGGCCCTTTGCTTCTCTGAGCCTGTTTGCTCCTCTGAGAAGAGGAGAGGCAGAACCCGTGGCCTCCAAAGTCCCTCCCAATGTTACCACTGGTGCGAAGGCCACCTGACCTGTGTGTTCTTCCCTGAGGGTGGGTGGCACGTGCCAGGTGAAGGTAACCCCTCTCTTCAGGGAGCCTGAGCTTACCCCACATGCATGTTTCCTCAGGGACTGACCCTATCCCCTGCCCTGCAGGGGAGGAAACATATTTCCTCTACCCACCGCAGGTTCATCGTCTGGGCCCGCACATGAGACCCAGGAGAGGCATGTTAAACAAGACAAACACACAGAAGCTTGTCACACGCTGCACACGTGCACGGGAGCACTTGTGCCGCGGCATCAGGGGAGATGAGAACTCGGCTTATAAAGCGTCTTCACAGAAGAACCTCTGGCTTGAGTGGCTCCCTCGCTTGGGTGTCGGCCTGCACACTGAAAGGCCATTGGTGCACTTCCTGGTCAGAGCACATGCCTGGGCTTCGGGCTGATCCCCAGCAAGGGAACTGCCGGAGGCAACCGATGGAACTTTCACTCTCACATCAATCCCCCCCCCCCACGACCTCTCTCGAAAAAGCTTTGGGTAAAAATAAATTTGTAGAGAAGTAACAGGACAAAGGAAAAGGGCTTTAGGCTGTGGGGGAGGGGAGTAACCTGTGGGACGGTAACTATACTTCAGCTCAAAATAATCTTTTTGCCAAAGTGGCCTTAATGGAGGAGGCACGCTCTCTACCGTCAGCCCCAGCAGCAGCCCGGCGCCCGGGGCTGCTCGGCACAGGCTTCTAAGGCGGCGTGTGTGCTCACCCGACTCCGCTGTAAAGACGAAGATCCGCCTGAAGGTCCCCTGCTCCCCGGTGCGCCCACACCATCCTGTGTCCTCTCCGTCTCAGACACCGCGCACTCTGCTAACGAGGCATCAGCGTTCCAGGCCTGCCTCTGATGTTGGGGAGATGCATTTCATCTCTCAATTAAAAGCTGATTTTCGATGCTCAGCCCTGATCCGCATCTCCATTACCTTTTTAATTAACTTAGCATCTCTCCACCACCAGTTGCTAAATGCCCAGCAGAGAGGGGAAAAGCCAGCAAAACAAGGCAGTTCCCAGCCCCAGGCGAGGCCTCCGAGCACTGGGTAGCTGGCTAGCTGAGCGAGAAAGCATTTATCGGCTGAGAAAGCATTTATCGGCTGTCGCTGGCCTTCCACAGCAGGTAGTCGGAGAGGAAAGACAACGTGTGGGCCGGGGCCAGTGGCAGGCCCCCGGGAAGACCCTCAGGCCCACACCTGGCACTTAGCCGGGAAGCCTTAATTAGCTCCTGGGGGAGCCAGCTCTGCCGCTTGCTTTCGGGGAGGGTTCCTAGGACCTGCTTTGCTTTCTAGGGGTTTTCTTTTTTGCTTCTGTTTTCATTCTTTTGAGCAGCTGGTTCTTCAAGGCCAAGTCAACGGAGACATCCCTCTGGGTGGCCCCAGAGGGGTGTTGCGGAGGCCCCTGGGCCTGGCTCCACCATCCGCTCTGGTCCGGGGGCCAGAAATGATCTGGATACGGGTCTGAGGATGACTGTAGACCAAGGAGGCCCTGGTAGCAGCCCCGAGCGCCACACGACTCCCCAATCAAAGCCCACGCTTCCAGCCACATTCCACTTCCTGAAAAAAGTCCCCTTGGGCCACCAGATGAGCCTGCCTGGAAGAAGGGCTGCTCCTCCTCACAGGACACGGAACTCTCCCAGACCCAGAGGGACCTGGGGCCTGGTGACCCAGCGGCCCAGCTGGGCATCACATGGCCACACCAGGCCCCACCCAGGACCCTGAGGCTGGGCACAAGCATCGTGTCCAGTCATGCTCACCAATATGTCCAGCTTTCTTTCCTCTTCTGTTCCATCCCTGAGAGCTCAGACGTGACCACTCATTGCTTCCCCCACAACAAAGGATGGGGCCGATTCTGGACAGAAAATGCAAGCACCAGTGTGGGAGTCCACGCGCTCCTCGCCAGTTGTGACAAAGCCTGAAGTCTGCAGTGCCCAAGGCAGGTGGCCCCTGGCCACCAGGATCCCTGCCTGGAGGGAGGGACCAGCCCCTGGGCTGCATGAGCCATACGCCCAGGCCGACAGCTTCCTCAGCATCCCTCCCCACCCTGCCAGCACGACCAGCACTGAGAAGCCCGCTCGCCTGCTGTGACATGGACTTTCACGGGACCCTCCCCCAGGTCACTGCGAAAGGCCTGGGAGGTCCCAGGGAGGCTGCTTGAACAGGGTCATGCATTGTCCTTGTCTTCAAATACATCAACTGCTGGCAAAGATCACTGTCCCGACATCCGGGGGCTGGTGGCTGCAGACCCTCTACAGACCCGTCCCCATCTCCTGCATCGGCCCGTGGACCTGAAGACAGCCTGTAGTCCCAGAGCCTGTCCCACCCCCAGCCCCGCCACCCCCGCTGGCCAGGGTCACGGATAGTCACACCATCGGCCTAAAATCACATCCCAACATCGACAGCGGGCATGTTTGTAATCGTTCAACTGCCCCAGACGGAAGCATTTCCTGCCCAAGCGAGGCAGCATGACTAAACTGCAAACAACAGCAAAGTATTAAACTTTAATTTCTACTATCTTCAGAGAGGTTTGCTAAAAGCTTTCCTTTAAGCTGCTCATTTTTCTGGGGAATAAAACTGTAGTAATGCCCTGACCGGTTTGGCTCAGTGGACAGAGCGTCGGCCTGCGGACTGAAGGGTCCCAGGTTCAATTCTGGTCAAGGGCATGTAC
The DNA here is from genome assembly GCA_004026665.1 of Murina feae. NCBI lineage: Eukaryota > Metazoa > Chordata > Mammalia > Chiroptera > Vespertilionidae > Murina > Murina feae. The sequence goes on along the minus strand of PVJC01009551.1, from coordinate 25,917 downwards.
CTTGGTTGCGGGCACATCCCCAATAAGGGGTGTGCAGGAGGCAGCTGATGGATGTGTCTCTCTCATCGATGTTTCTAACTCTCTGTCCCTCTCCCTTCCTCTCTGTGAAAAATCAATAAAATACATTTTTTTAAAAACTGTAGTAAGTGCTCTCATTACTGGACATTTGGTGTATTTGGGGGGAAGAGGGGGACCTTGAAGTAGATGTGAGAAATGTCAGATCTGAATTTGCAATTAACACAAAATATAAGCCCAGTGGCGTTTCTGGGTTGTCCTGCTCATTCATTGTTTATTAAATGCCTACTCTGTGCCAGGCCCTGAGAAAATGTCATCTGAAATAATAAATAGCAGGAGCAGGAGAGCAAGGGGTGGGGCGCACTGAGAGGCGGGACAGCTGGTCACCCTGCCGGACCCTATTCCTGAGCCGTTTGCTCATCTGCCCCCGAGAAGCTTGGGGTCCGCTGCAGCCAAGCTCCCTGTCACCCACCCTGTCAGTCTTCATGGCCATCTCAGGGAAGGTTCCTGAGAGAGTGAGAACAGAAGCTGCACGGCCCCTCGAGGCCGAGGCGCAGAGCCACACGCTGTCACGTCTACATTTTGCTGGCCAAAGCAAGTCTCGGGACCAGCCAGACTCAAGGTGGTGGAGGCAGACTCTACTCGCTACGGAAGGAGCAGAAAGCCCCATGGCGGAGGGGTGTGGATGTGGGAAGGGGGCATGTTAGCTGTAGCATCTCTTGTGTCTAAAGTTGAGCTCTGATATTCACCCCAACCAACCCTTCCCCCAGTCGCCATCTTCCCATTAGAGGCAGCTCCATTCTATCAGCGGTTCAAGCTGAACCCCAGAGTCATTCTAGACCCCCTCACTCACTCACACTTCACATCAGTCCTGCGGTGACACCAGTGCATCCCACCCTCAAAATGAACCAGGAGAGATCCACCCTCATTGCCCCCACAACTACACCCTGGTCCAGCCACCAGTCCCCCAGCCAGGTTCCCCCCCCACCGTGCCCTTTCTGGAGCAAGTGTCCTCTGCTCAGTGGTGATAGCTGCTGACGGGACCTGTGGGTTCTCAGTCTATTGGTTTTGCGTCTCACTGGATGCACCGTGCCTCCTTATCACCTTCAGTGTCCCAAGCAATCAAGGTCTAGGCCATAGCGTCTCAGACGTCTTCACCAAATATAAGTTTAAGGTCAAGGTATCAATAGAGAAGGGTCCTTCCTGCCTCTTTGCTGCTGGTGGCTGCAGCATTCCTTGGCTGGTGGCTGCATCGCTCCCCCCTCTTCCTGTCTTTCCGTGGCCATCGTGCCTCTGTGTGCCTGTGTCCCCACAGGGCACCCTCCTCTCTGTGAGCCTTGTTTCAGGAAGTTACATGTTACCCTAAAGGCCCACCCTGCTCCAGTGACCTCATCTTTAACCTGCACCCTAATTACATCCACAGTGACCCTATTTCCCACAGATCACATTTGCAAGGACTGGGGGTTAGGACTCCAGCGCATTGGGGGTCAGAGCGGGGGGACTGTGAGGTGAAGGCAACTCTTCTGAAGTGCATGTGAAGGATTTTGGAGCTGCCAAACGCCTGAGGGTGTCCTTGTGTCTGGACTCTTCCCTGTGGGGACAGTCAATGGCACTCAAGGGACAGCCTGGGGTGAAAGTGGACGCACTTCCCTAAGGAGCCCCATTTAAGGGAACGCTTTTTCTAACATGTGTTCTGTTCAGGCATGGTGTTAGAGAAACTGGGTCACCTGAAGGCATTAGGAATCCACATCAAAGCTTCAGAACAAAGCATTTCAATACCTCTCACCCGTGATGGCAATTTGTACTGTAAAATGGCCTCTGTGTTAATATGAATGTCTCCTCAACGGCCCTGGTAAGAACATCTTCATCGCAAGCCCCCTCTGAGGCGAACAGTCAGGATGTGTCACGCTGTCACATCGGCTGCAAGCCTCCCTCATGAGCACCTGCACAGATGTGTTTAAGGAGCCGCTTCACATGCACAAAACCAGGCAACATCAGTCCCTTCTTACCCAGGGCCAGCAAAGGGATGCATTAAGGATCCTCCAACCCGGGCTGTTCTGAAATCTCTCCAATTTCTACTTCCCAAGGAGAAATGGCTAAGTTCACCTCTGGGTTCCCGTCCTATCAGCCAAAAGAAAAGGAATGAGGTTTCTGAAGAGTTCAATTGAGTTTCGTCCAAAGAGCATCCAGGTCCAATGTCTTTATAGAAAAATGTCAACACCAATTTCCAGAAGAGGGAGGAGATATTCAAGTGTCAGAAAAAATTATATGTAGAAATCCCCAATGAAAGGGGACATGGCATAGAGAAGGGGATGGAGTGACATGAATGCTATTTTGGGTTATCTTTGTTAAATCTTGTCAGCAATTGAATCAGAATGGATGCAAGGATCTTATCACTCATTCACCCCACACTCACCCCAAATACACCCCACCCTCATCCCAGAATCACCC
>PVJC01009551.1:0-23351 GCA_004026665.1 Murina feae | reverse complement strand
AAAACATTTCATAGATTCTTTGTCAGTGTAAATAATTTAATATGTAACCATTATACACAGGGTCAAACAACTTGACCTTAAAATAAACCTAAAAACAGCTAAGGTAGACATGCCAATAAATTTGAAACCGAACACGAGGTTGGTGGCTCAACACCGGAGAAATGAAGAGAGATGGCACCGGCGATAACAGCTGGACGATAACGGAGAGCAGGGGACAGATTAGGAAGAGTAATGCTGAGCCTGGGACCAGCTTGGAAACCAGACAAATGAAGTTAAAGCAGCAATTTACTAAAGTCCCCAGGAAGCGGGGACAGCTCCTGCCAGAGCCCAGTGGGTACCTGAGACACAAGCGCACCCGACCACGGCTGTGTGGCCCACATCAGCCCGCAAAGGCCCTCCTGCTGTGACACTTCCGCGCAGTGAGGCACCAGGAGACCATCCGAGAGGCGAGGAGAGAGCGGAACAGTCCATGGAGTCACAAAAGGCTAAGAGGAAACCCATTCATTCTGTTGTTCATCACAGCTTGACAAGAAAGTGAATGCCATCAAACTGAAATGGGAACAGAAGTAACACATTTCATTAGGGGGAGAGCTTAAAGCATCCACGGAACAGCTCGCTGCCCATCTTCAAGGTCTTCTGAGATCTCCATAGAAGCTATCGTGAATGGGGCAGGAAAGAACCTTGAGTTTCAGTGAATTATGGGATTCATCGGGGTTTAAAATCTGCCAGGGCGACGTCCTACGAGACAGAATATTGAGCTTTGGAGGCGGGTGTGAGAAACAACAAACCGAGGGCACAGTCCCCGCCAGAAGGAGGGAGCTGATAATGAGATCCTTACCCAAAATCTTCAGTCACTGCCCCTGGGAGTCGGAAACCCTGCATGCAAATTAAAGGACGTTGGCTTAATGGGAACCGGAGGTCAGCTCACATTCGCTAAGAGCCTGGTGGCGAAGGCTTTGCACAGCAGCACGGAGGCAGGAACACGGAACGCGGATCAGGGGGACATCGTGTTTAATTGCCAGGAAATTAGAAATGAATTCTCACAAAAATAATGTCTCTCAAGACAAAACCCCATTTCAACCTAAATAGACTTTTATGAATGTGGAAGTGCTGTGTGTACCAGAAGAGAAGCCCCACAGGAGAGAGGCCTCCATCAAGTTCGGACGCCAGGAGTCGTCGAGGTGTTTCTAGAGGCACAGACAGCCGATGAGTTCCAGGAACTCGCTCCTACATTGTATTTGTCTGGTCAGAAACACGCAGCCGCCGCCCCCCGCCCCGCCTCCCACCCTGATCCTTTTGTAAAAGAACAACAGATTGCTAACCCAAGAGGGCTGCTGGGTTTGAGGGTTGCTTGCTCTGTTCCAGTGTTCTCAGGTCAGCAGATAATCTGGGTGCATCAATGTGTGGGTGTCCCTGAAGATGAACGAGGCTGGTAAGATGGGCCATCTCCTCCTCCTGTCCCCATGGGGCAGCCATGCGTGGCCTCTGATATCTGAGCTCTGCGTCGGGCCTCTCATCAAGGTGAGTTGGGGCCCAAAGAGTCTGAACTCCGGAGGACAAGACTCACCAGACTTTGCCACCTCTGCAGGGGTGCAGCCTACTCCTCCGGCCCACAGGTGGGTCTGTTCTCCAGGCTGAGCCTCTGCCCGCCTAGGTGCTATGGTCTGTGGTAAGGACATCATGGCCCCCAAATATACCAGGTCACAATCCCTGGAGCCTGTGAAGGTGACCTTCAACGGCAAAGACTTCGCAGATGTGATTAAGTTAATGGTCCTCATATGGGACCCCTCGCACCATCATGAGTGTCCCTTGACGAGGGCAGCGAAGGGAGATTGCACAGCATGTGCAGAGGAGAAGGAGGTGTGACCACAGAGACAGATACCGCCATAGCCAAAGCACACCTGGGACCACCAGAGGCTGGGAGAGGCAGGAAGCACCCTCCCCTGGAGCCTTCACCAACACTCTGGCCTCCAGGAGAGAATAAATTTCTGGTTGTTGTAAGCCACCCAGTTGTCATCATTTGTCACATCAGTCACAAGAAACTTCAAGGTTGAAGCTCTGGGCCAGTCAGGGGCTCCCCTGGAAGGAGACACAGAAGCCAGACATGAGAAGGATCGGGCCATGATCCCCAGACCAGTGCCCCGGGGCCACCTTGCATCGGGCAGGGTGCTCTTCTCCAGCGCCTGAGCCAGTCGGTCCTTGTCAGGACTCTGTCACAAAGGAGCCTTGATTCATAGACAGGCCAGGTCGCACAGAGAAGGTATGATGCGAGAGACCAGGGCACTTGGAGATGAGCACATTGCTGCCTGGGAGTCGGCACCACACAGGTTTCATCTGCCCCAAGAGTGTCGGATGGGTGGATGGGTGATGGGGGCGGGGCACCCCAGGAAAAGAAGGCTGCATTGTCCATACATATGTGTACCTTTTTATTCCTGGGGGGGACGGACCCTCAGGAGAAGACCATGTGAAGGGCATCTGGGGAAACCTCCCCATCACTCCTGGGACAAGCCACGTTGGCAAGGCACAGCCCAGGCCAACCTGCCCCAGCCACCTCTCCCAGCACCCTGTAAGTTGTTCTGGGACCATGGAGGTGGGTGGGGGAGGGTGGAAGGGGCGCACCCCCTCCCCAGGATGCACAGGGGTTTTCTGGCAGGAGATCAGGGCCAAGGTGAGGGGCCCAACCATGGTCAAGGTTACCTGGAGAGACCTGTTAGCAGGTGGCATTTTTAAGCAGATGTACTGGAGCAAAAGGAATCCACACCTGTGTGGGTGCTACCCAAACAGCAATCACGGGGATAATGTGCTTTGACGTTTTGAAAAATTGTCTGGGAAAAAGTAGAGGTGTGGGAAGACAATTTAATGTTCGGTCTCTCAGACAGCAACTGCAGAAACAGACTTCAAGAATTCTTAACACATATGTTTGCAACTCCAACCTGGATTTCATGGGCAATTCTCTAAACAAATACCAATTGTTAAACTGACCTAAGAATAAACAGAAAACCAGTGCCAGCAGTTCTCAAACCTGAGTGTGGACAGAATCTCGGAAGGTTACGAAAGCTCCGATGGCTGAACCCAGCCCCTGACTTTCTGATTTAACAGGCCTGTGGGTGGGGACTTCCCGAATTGGAATTTCTAACCAGTTTCCAGGTAATGATGGGCCACCGGTCCAGGGACCACACTTTGAAAACCAACGGTCTAAACGCTAAGCCCCAGAAGAGCAAGAAGCATATGCATGAGGGCACCTTCCACATTCATTGTGAAACATCAGGAAATTTAATATAATTCATCTTCATCACACAGGAGAAAACGCATGTGGTCTGGGACCTTTCGTAGCTGGAGGGGATGCCCACTTTCCTCAAAACGGAATTCTCATTATATTGAACTTAATACCTTAGAAGCAAAACTTAGTAATTGTTCTTTAGCAACATTTACCAATGTAATTGATTAAATTCCCTTAAATCATATCCACAAATATACTATGACAAACTATTCCTTAAATATATTTTACTAGAGGTCCGGTGCACAAAAATTCATGAACTGGGCAGGTCAGTCGAGCGGGGGGGGGGGGGGGGGCTCCCTCAACCTGGCTTGCACCCTCTTTCAGTCTGGGAGCCCTCGGAGGATGTTCACCTGCCAGCTTAGACCTGCTCCCCAGGGTATCTGGCCTAAACTGGCAGTCAGACAACCCTCTGGCAGTCTGGGAGCCCTTGGAGGATGTCCAACTAATGGCTTAGGCCTGACTTCTAATTCAACAAATTGAGGAGCAGGCCTAAGCCATTAGTTGGACATGCTTAGTGCTGCTGCAAAGGTGGTAGAGGCTTCTGCCACCACAGCTGCACTGGCCAGCCATGAGCTGGCTTCTGGCTTAGTGGTGCTCCCCCTGTGGAAGAGCACTGACTACCAGGGGTCACCTCCTATATTGAGCATCTGCCCCCTGGTCAGTGCGCATCATAGCAACCAGTTGCTCCTGGTCATCACTGTTAGGGTCAATTTGCATATTGCCCTTTTATTATATAGGATTGATTCAGAGAGAAGAGGGAAAGAGAAACATCAATGATTAAAGAATCACTGACTGGCTGCCTCCTGCACGCCCCCTACTGGGAATGGAGCCTGCAACCCTGGGCATGTGCCCTGACAAGGGCCTTTCATTCTGAGCCTGAGCTGTGTGGATATTCATTATCTTGGCAAACCCAACACCTGCCTATTGTGGCCCAGCTCCAGCTCTCTGTGGCAGCCATGGGCTGACCTGCTTCTGGGGAGAGTGTTTGAACATTTTAATCAGAACCGAGAGGTGATTCAGAGCAGGAGCCCTGATTCATGAGCCTGGGAGAAGCGTGTTTTGGCAGAGACATCGCAACAAACTGGCTGAGTTTAAATTATATTGTGGCTCAAAGTGCCCCTGCCCAGACCACATGCTTTTCTGCTTCCCAGTCTTCAATCCTGTGGGCTGATGCATCTCTACCCGCTTCTGAGTTTTGCCAGCTAACAGGAAAGCCTTAATTTCATCAAACCCTTGACTGTCTATTTCCCGTCCCTATGAACACCTTAAGGAATAGCACAAGGCCTGAGGCTTGGTGTGAACCCACGAACCCCCAGACAGGGTGCCACTGGCCGAGCTGCGCGCCCCATCATGGGGCCTCCCATTACAGCGCATCCCGAGGGGCTGCCCCACCTGTATTCAAATTTGGGCAAGACTGGGGTCTAAGGAGCAAGGAGACAGCTAACTGTGACAATGACAGCTGGTGAGTCAGCAGTGTGTTTCTCTCCAGAACTGGCTCCCCACTTCCAGGCATGGGGGGTGGGGGGAAAGGAGGGAGCTACTGAGAGGAAGCATCTGGGGATGAAAGTGCCCCCAGCCCCACAGGCCAGCCCGGGAGCAGCTCGCTAGGTCAGACCCAGCCAAGGCCGGGAGCAGCCTGCGGAGCCTGATGGTTGTCCCTGTGTGCACCCCCTGCCTGCAGCCTGAAGCCGAAAGCCAGGAGCCAGGGTTCCCCTTGCCCATCACAGGGGTTCCCTGGGGATTGATAGAAGCTGCCGACACCGGCACCATCGCAGATGGCACCGTATGAGGACCCAGAGCTGTTCCGGTTGATCACACAGACGCCTCCTGGGAAGCCACTCTGTTTGCGGAGCTACAATCAATGGAGAACTTGCTCGACTCCGTGTCACGAATTGAGATCTGTGAACTAATGGTTAAGAGCCTGGCAGACCCTTGAAATGAAAGAGGATGTAACCTGGTGAGCAAGTTTGCCCTGAGCGTCTGTAAGCGAGGCAGGGACCAGCCTGGGTGCCCGTCAGCCTCGTCTCTGGTGCGGGGGAGAGAGGGCACGTGGGCCCTGCTCATCACCACCCCCTTCTCCTGAACCCCTGCCTCGGCCAACAGCACCACCCTCCCCTCAGCGGTGCCCCTGCTCCCGCCCCACCCCTCCGCTTTCGCCTCTGGGAAGTGCTTTTCTCTCTACAGTTGGGCTTTGGCCCCTGATTAGAAACAACCAAAGGGAAAGGAGGCTCCAAAGCACAGAGCCTGGCCACCAGCCCGAGTCAGCAAGGGAACGGGGCGGCAGATGGAGAAACGGGCCGTTTCTCAAGAGCTCTCTGCACCGGCTTCCTGTGGCCTCCACGACAGATCACCGCAACCTTGGGGTTGGAAACAACAGAAATGTATTCCTTCACATTTCTGGAGGCCCCAGGTCCAACGCTGAAGTGTCCCTGGGACGACAGCCACTCCAAAGGCTGCAGGAGAGCATCCTGCAGGCCTTCCCTTTGCCCCAGGGGACCCCAGCAGCCGGCCAGCCTTCACTCATGCAGATGGCAGAGTGAGCTGTCACCTCCAGGCATCGCGGCCGCACCAGGCCTGGCACACCCAGGGCCGCCTGGGAAGCTGATGTGTGTGCCCATCAGCCATGCGAATCCTGCGATGAACGCCAAGTGGCTCTGAGCTGCTTTGAAGCAGGAAGAGCCACTTTGTCGTGATATTAACACGGGGCTGAGCTCTGCAGGGAGCAGAGCCAGCAATGCTTATGCGAGTGCTCATCCCCTGTGCCCATGGGCTTCACTCACTGCCGCGTCCTCAGGAACTCGGAGGCCACTGCTCTCTGTGTGGCTGCAACAGGGCCCTCCTGTCCTTCACGAGAACAGCGCCAGGGAGGGCGGCCAGAGAGCCTGTTTATGCAAGAAGCCAGAAGGCCCATGGTGGGATGGGGCTGGGTGGAGGGGAGAAATGGAGGGACATCCACAATACTGTCAACAATAATATCTTAACTAACAAAAGCGTAATATTGAAATTAACCATTTCTCCAGGATGGGGTAAGCCACGCCCACCAGCCAATCAGAGTGACTTATGCAAATTAGCCCAGCCAACATGGCGGCCGCCACTCACGGACCTGAGTAAACGGCAGCTTCCATTGCAGCAGGAGTGAAAGTGAAACTGCCGCCCGCTCCCGCTCCGCTTATCCTCAAGCAAAACACATTTTTGTAACAAAATAACAATCATAAAATCCTCAGGAGCTGAAGGAAACAGCAGGCCTGACCTCACCACTGAGTAACATTGTGTCATTATAGACGCTGGCTGCGAGGTGAAGCAGAGAGGAAGGAGGCTTCATTAGCCGGCTTAAAGGAACAGTGTATCAATTATAGAAGATAAACAAACCCCATAAACCTGCGTCCAGCCAGCCTTGCTGGGACATTGGGTCAATGGGAGCTGTGAGCAGCCTTAAAGCCTGAAAGCACCAATCAGCCCGTCACCCACGCTGGCCACAACCCAATGAGGTGAGGGACGTTCCTGGGGGGCTTGGCCAACCTGCACACAGCCATCAGCCCTTCACCCAGCCTGGTCAGGCACCCCAGCAGGTGGACATCCCCAGAGGAGTCCCAGAATGTGAGAGGGCACAGGCCGGGCTGAGGGACCTCCTGAGTGCACAGAGTGGCTGCAGGGCGGAACAGCGCAGGACCCAGGACCCATGAGTGGGAAAGAGGCGGCAGCGTTGGCGGCCTGCTTGGCGGCTGCCCAGGCCCTTTGTGGGGCACCGGGGAGCAGGAAAGCAAGGCTACAGGGGCCAGGGGCCTGCTTGGCGGCTCCCCAGACCCCTTGGTGGCACCAGGGAGTGGTAAAGGAAGGCAGCAGGGGACGGGGTCCTGCTTGGCAGCTCCCCAGACCCCTTGGCGGCACTGGGGAATGGGAAAGGAAGGCAGCAGGGGACCAGTGAGTGGGAAAGAGTTGGCGGCCTGCTTGGCGGCTCCCCAGGCCCTTTGGGGGGCACTGGGGAGCGGGAAAGCAAGCTCTTGGGGGCTGGGGGCCTGCTTGGTGGCTCCCCAGGTCCCTTCCAGGGATCAGGGAGCAGGAAAAGGCTGGCCTGACCATGAGGCAGGGTTTTCCCTGCTTTCTGGTGGCTGGAGGAAGATGAGCAGTAGACAAGCTTGGGAGGCAGGCAGCACCCAGTCCTGGCCACAGCTCAAAAAAGAGAACAACATGCAGGGGAGGGCAAGAGTTTGAGAGATCAACATAGAGGGGGTGCCTGCTCCAAGCCTGGGGGCAGGCCCCCAGCAGGTAGACACACACAGGAGGACTGCTCCGAGCCTCAGATGCAGCTGGGAGCAGGTCCCCAGTGGCGACACACACACGCGCACACACACACACAGGGTGCCTGGCAGACTGGGGCCATCATAGGACATTCACTGAGGGGTTCCAGACTGTGAGAGGGGGCAAGCTGGGCTGAGGGACCCCCATCCTCCCCCCCTGCACGAATTTTGTGCACCAGGCCCCTAGTATATACATATATATATGTATGTGTGTGTGTGTGTGTGTGTATTTTTTTTTTAATTTTTAAAGGACAGCCATCGCATGGAAATGACCAAGAGGGCCAGCCTGGCCAGAGGAATCTGAGCAGCTGGCCCCGCCTGGGACCAGCTCGCAGGGTCACATTTCTACTCTCAGGCGTCCACGTGAGAAGCAGGACGTTATCTCTCTCCAGAGCGTGTGATTCTGCTCTGACTCTTCAAAGAGCAGATTTCTCACAGGCCAAGGCACGTTTGAAGTTGTAGAAAGTCTTTGAAGAAAGCAGAAGAAAGAGACAAGGGGAGAGAGAGAGAGAGAGAGAGAGAGAGAGAGAGAGAGAGAGAGAGAACACCCTCCTCCCCCACAGCAGCCTCACAGTAAAATACATCCGGAGGACCTGTTGCCCCCACACAGCGCTCGGGGACCTCTATGAGGTTGAGGGCACGGGGGACAGGGCAAGACTGTCACTGACCCGGGAGCATGGGTCAGGCTGGCCTCTGAGCTCCCAGGAGCATCCCAGGTCCTGCCTCTTTCCAGGACTGACTGCCGAGCACCTGCCCATTCCAGACCAGACCTCGTCCACCCTGTGTGCCCCTCACCTTGCTGATCACTGTAAGTTTGCACCTTCCTGAGTTCTGTGGTCGTTCTGGCGAATTACTGAACCCGAAGGGGGACATGGGGAACCTCTGATTTGTAGGCAATTGGAACAGAAGGTGGGTGGCCTGGGAAACCCCAGGTAACGCTGGTGTTGAGATGAGGGCAATCCTATGGGGGGCCTTGACCCTTAACCTATGGCCTACTCTAACCCCGAGGAGTCAGTGTTGCATTGAATTGTATGACCCCCGTCCATGTCACAATCCTGTGGAGGCATGAGTGCAAAGCCAGTCGCAGGTGGGCAGACTCGCCAGCTCTCGCCAGTCCACCTGCTGGTCTCTCCATCACCCCCCACCTCCCTTAGAAACTGCGGCTGCATCAGGGCCCAGAGCCAAGCCTTCCAGCCTTTTTTTCGGAATCTGCTGCCATAAAATCAGGATTCTCAGAAGGCATTTGCCTTCCGGCATTAAAGACCCAAGGACTCATTTTGGCGATGAGTGAAACGCAGGATTAAAGCTTCATTTCACTGATCAGAGAATAATCCAGCAAAGGAGACATGATTCTATTGTCAAAGTGATAAAAGACATTCGTAATATATCTGTGCGATATCAGCAGGGGAGGGGAGGTCACATGGGAAACGGCCACGCTTCCCTCTGAAGCCCACGAGGTTTTTTCCAGTACTTATTTCTGAAAGTTGTTAATTAAACCTAATCAGTTGCATCAACCCAGAGCTCGCCATGCCTCAGAATCCTCCGCACTGGCCACGGGGCTGGAAAGCACCTGACGTAATTATGGAGCCGAGGGACACCCGCCTCCTGAAGGCACAGTCAACCGCACCTGCAGGATGCCAAGCGGGCCACACCCCTGGCCATCGCTGTAGCCCCGCCACCCACTGGGCAGGCCACTTAGCCACCAAGAAGAGCATTGCCTCTCAGGAAGCAGCACAAGGTCGCTGGAAGGATGGAGACGGGCCAGTTGATCCCTGCTGCCCATCAGCACTCAGGGATGGAGTGAACTGACCACTAGAGGGCGGGACAGGTCCCAAGTGCCTCCCACTGTCTCCCTCCTTTCTCACATTGTTTCCTCGTGGCCAATTGCATCCGTGTAATCGATTTCACAGACTGTTAAATAATCAGTCTACAGAACACCCATACCACTGTATTCCAGGCCGAGTATTAATCACCAACCTTCATTGATATTAATTACATTGCAACAGACATAGGGCCGGAGGCCTTCCACCAACTGGAAGCCACACTGGCCATGAGATAAAACAGTTCCCTCCACGTCCTGGGGTGGCCACACGCTGTCATTTCCCCCGGAGCACGGAACCTGAGCCTCAGAGTCTCTGTAAACCTACTGATTGTAAAACTGTCTGCAGAATCCAAAAGAGGGTAGGATGCCAATAGATCAGTGTTTAAAGTTCACAGCATTAATCATTTAATCAAAATAATAATGTGATCATGGGAGCCACAAATCAATCATTATTTGCGTCTCACTCTTTCTTCACTGTGAGCAAAATAAAACCAGCATGCTATATCTTTTTCAAAGATGTTTTAATTATAAATAAATCTTCAGTTGAAAAAAAAAAACACATAAGGTTTTAAAATGCTTTTAAAATAGGTTTTCCTGCTGCCATAATGAAATGTGTTTTGTTAAAAAAGGCTTTTATTTTTCAGGTAAAATATTAATCCTAAACATATTTGGTTTAAATTCTGCCAGCAGAGTAGAGAAGAAGAGTAAATAAATGAGTTTCCAAGAGCTGCTACTCAAAGCAGAACTCTGCCTGGGAGAGGGAGGCAGCCCCCACTGACGGAACCCAACGGAAAATCCCAAGGGACCCAGGCCTTGATCAGGCCTGGGTCTGGGGCAGAGAGCTGCCTAGAGCCGGGGAAGGGACCCTGACAGCCGCACTGCTCCCACCCGAATGTGGACCCATGTGCTCTGCGATCAGCATCCTGGCATTCACACCGGTGCCCCCACTCTGACAGGCTGTGCGTGGAGAAGGCCTGGGAGATCAGCGGGCAGTGTCAGGCCAGGAAGGCACAAAACAACCCCGAGACCCGGCTGGGTCTTTCGCTGCCTGGAAAAGGCCGACAGCTCGGGGATCTACAGTTGGGACTAGGGGTAGCAGGAGGCATCTCTGCTGGGGGTTACCCCACCTAGGACCATGTCACGTGCCAAACACTCCCATCTGAGCTGGCAGGACAGTTCAAGCTCCACGTACAAACTCCTGAGGAGAAGCTAAGTGTCCAGTCTCTGGGCCAATCCAGACCGCATCTCGAGGGGACCAGACACCCTGGAGCAGCCAGGCCCATCCTGGACTCTGAGGGGCCTGGGCCTTAGGTCCCACGAGTCCTTGTTGAGGGACCAGACATGGTTGACCAGAGAGAAGGGACAATGGTCAAAACCCCCCATCATTCAAAAAGAGCCAGCAAAGAGTAGAGGAGCCTTGTTAATGGAGGCCAGTTTTGAGCGAGGACCAGGGACAGTCTGCAATCACAGGCCCTCCGCAGGAAGACTGCCCGCCATGCTTAAGTCCGTCATCTGACACCCTGTGTGTTTCAGAGGATGCCCCATGAGGCACCCAACGGCCCCGCACCCCCACCCTGCAGCCTGCCTTGGGTCCCGGCTCTTCACGAGCTGCTCACAGCCGCCTCTGTGGGTCCGTCGGTGCACACTCAGGCCATTCCTGCAGACCCGTGCCCGCCCTGACCACATCGTGTCCATCTACACGTGTCTGTCTCTGTGTCCAGATTCCCCTTTCTATAAGGACACCGATCACCTTGGCTAAGTGCCCACCAATGACCTTGTCTGCACTGGATCACTTGCAAAGACCCTGTTCCCCAACAAGGTCATATTTGAAGGTCGAGGAGCCCAGGACTTCATCTTTGGGAGACACATTCAACCCATAAGAACATCCCTGAAGGGCCACACACCATACCCTGCCGTCTCCACGTGTCTTTTTTTTAATTTTATTGATTTTTTACAGAGAGGAAGGGACAGGGATAGAGAGTTAGAAACATCGATGAGAGAGAAACATCGGTCAGCTGCCTCCTATACACCTCCTACTGAGGAGATGTCCGCAACCAAGGTACATGCCCTTGACCAGAATCAAACCTGAGACCTTTCAGTCCTCAGGCTCTATCCACTGAGCCAAACTGGTTAGGGCAGCTCCATCTGCCTTAGTCTGGCCCCTCCTTCTGTGCCCCATGGCTGCTACCTGACTCTGCTCTCGGCCTGCAGGAGGGGCCCTATAATTCAGGGCCCCTGGCATAGAGGACCTAGTCCTCACCCTCACCCGTGGCCATTCCCTACTCCCTCTCAGCCCCATAGAACAAAAAATGTCCATGCTTCAACAGAAAACTATTCATCCCAACAAGAAACAGGGAAATCTCAAACTTCATTTTCTTTGTCTGGTTTTGGTTTCAGAGGTAATAAAATCAAAACCAGACAAAGAAAATACAAAAAGGAAACCTACAAATCAATATCTCTCATGAATATAGATACAAAAACCCTTAACAAAATATTATCACACAGAATTCAGCGGTGTATAAAAATCGTTATTCACCATGACCAAATGGGATTTATTTCAGGGATATAAAGCTGGTTCCATATCTGAAAATCAACCGGCATAATTTTCCACATTAACAAACTAAAGGAGAAAATTCCCATAGCCATATTAATCAACACAGAAAAATAATTTGACACAATTCAACACCCATTTATGGTTTTTTTTAAAACTCTCAGATAAATAGGAAAAGAGAGGAATTTCCTCAACTTGATAAAGAACTTACAAAAAGCCTACAGTTAACACGATGCCGAGCGATGAAAGCCTGAACGCGTTCCCACCCGGATCACCACTCTTATTCAGCATAGTGTCGGAAATTTTAGCCAACGTAACAAGAAAAAAAAAGGGCCATACAGATTGAAAAGAAAAAGTAATACATAACCTACCCCTATTTGCAGATGACATGAGTGTCTACTTAGAAATTCCCAAGGAATCTATAAAAAACCCTTCTAGCCCTAACCGATTTGGCTCAGTGGATAGAGCGTCGGCCTGTGGACTGAAGGGTCCCAGGTTTGATTCCGGTCAAGGGCATGTACCTTGGTTGCGGGCACATCTCCAGCAGGGGCTGTGCAAGAGGCAGCTGATCGATGTTTCTCTCTCTATCCCTCTCCCTTCCTATGAAAAATCAATAAAATATATATTTTTTAAAAACCCTTCTAGAATTAATAAGTAGGTTCAGCAAGGGTATACTATGTAAGATAAACATTCAAAATCCAATTTATTTCTATACACTAGCAGTAAATATGGGAACACCAAAAGTAAAAAATACAAAATCCTATATAATAAAAGCCTATCCTGTATAATAAAAGCCTAACATGCTGTATCCAGTCATCCAGTTGTCCATTCAACCAATCAAAGCATAACATGCTAAGGCTGCTCAACTGCTCACTATGACATGGACTGACCTCCAGGGGGCAGACAGTTGACCAGTCACCATGACATACACTGAAAACCAGGGGGCAGACGCTCTGATCGGTATGTTAGCTTGCTGCTGGGTCTAGCCAATTGGGACTGAAAGAGACAGGCCAGACATGCCCTGGAACCCTTCCACAGTCCCTCCCTGGCTGGCCAGCCTCCTGTGTCCCTCCCAGGCCCCTCATGTAGCAGTGGGGTCCCTCAGCCTGGATTGCACTCCCCTCGCAATCTGGGCTAAGGGACCATCCCCCTGAGTGCACAAATTTCGTGCACTGGGCCTCTACTCATTTATAATCACTCAAAAAAATGAAATAATGAGGTGTAAATGTAGTAATTCAGGTACATGGCTTGTACAATGAAAATGATATAATGTTGATGAAATAAATAAAAAAATACCTAACTAAGCCTAGAGATATACCATGTTCATGGATTAGAAGATGCAATATAACAATGATGTAAATTTCTCTTAAATTGGTACACAGGTTTAATGCAGTTCCACTCAAAAAACTTCACAGACAATTTTATGAATAAAGACAAGATTATTCTGAAATGTATATAGACATACAAAGGAACTAGACTAGCTAAAACAGTTTTGAAAAAGAATGGGATGAATCAGTCTACCTAATTTCAAGACTTAACACATAGGTACATTCATCAAGGCTGTGTGGCATTGGCAGAGAGACAGACATTCAGACTATGAACAGAACAGAGGACCCAAAAACGGACCCACACCAATGTGTCAACTGATTTTTGACAAATATGTGAAAACAATTCAATGAAGGGAAGATAGACTTTTCAACAAATGGTCTGAGGGCACCAATTGGACATCCAAAGGCAAAACAAAAGTAGGTAAGGAGGGACTTTGACCTATATTTGCACCTTACACAAAAATTAACTGCAAATATTAACAGTCTTAAATATAAGATATAAAACTATAAAAACTTTTAGCAAATAAAACATGAGGGAAAAGCAGGATGTAGGACGAGGCATATAATTCTTAGACTTGATACCAAAACATGATCTAAAAAAGAAAAAATAATAATAAATTGAACTTCATCAAAATTAAAACTGCTACTCTGCAAAAGACTCTGTTAACAGGATGAAAAGAAAAAGCTAAAGGTGGGGAGAAAATATTTGTAAATAATGTATTAGACAAAGGACTAATATACCTGAATGTAAAAAGAACTGTCGAATTCAACAATAAAAAAAAATAATAAACTAATCAGAAAAATGAGCAAAAGATACGAAGAGACATTTTGCCAAAAAGGACATATGGTTGGCAAATAAGCATGTGGAGATGATCGACATCGTTTGCCGCCAGGGAAAAGCAAATCAGAACCATAGGCATCACCACACAACTACTGAAACGCTGAAATCAAAGACAGTGACAAGACCACGTGCTAGCTAGAAGGTGGAGAAACGGGATTGCTGTGAAAATGGTACAGCCACTGTGGCCAACATGTTGGCAGTTTCCATGGAAACAAAAGATCCATAAAAACTAAACACATACCCCAGCAATTGAACTCCAGGCCACTATCTCAGAAAAATGAGGACTGATGTTCAGACAGAAACCTATATACAATATTTATAGCATCGTCATTCATAATAGACAAAAACTGAAAACAATTCAGGATGCCCTTGAATGGATGAATGGTTAAAGAACTCAGTGGCACAGATATACCATGGAATACTACTTAGAGATACAAAGGGACAGCCTAGGAATGCACGCTATAGCCTGCATGAATCTCCAGAAAACGATGCTCAGGGAGAAAAGTCAACCCTGAAGGTTTCATACTGCATGATTCCACTTATTCATATTCTTCAAATGGCAAAATTATAGAATTGGAGAACAAATTAGTGGTTGCCAGGGGGCAGGAGGTGACTACCAAGGCAACACGGGGGTTCCTGTAGCAAGGCAAATGTCCTCTAGTGTGACTGTGTCAGGGTCAAGATCTGGCTGAGAAATGGTGCTCTAGTCTTGCAAGACATTATCACTGGGTAAAGAGTACAGGCCCTCTTTCCTTGATTTTTTATAATTGCATGCGACTCTACAATTACCTGGGATGAAAATACAATTACAAAAAAACACCTCCACACCTATAATCCTAACCGGCCCTGGGAGCAAATAAGAGCCTTTGCCTAAGAGAAAAGAAAAGAAAAGAAAAAGGTAAGAGTTGGGGTGGGGGAGATGGGAACTGGTTTTTATTGTGCACAGAGCAGAGTTGGGACACACACACAGTTATAGAGACACGGTAACAGTATTGGTAGCAGATGGTCACAGGATCATTTTAAATTTGTGTCTCTTTCCCCACCTACACTGCCTGGAGAAAACTACACTTAATGTATGTGTGAGTGTGTGTGTGTGTGTGTATAATAAATCCTGTAATTAGGTAGAAAACGAACAATCTCATTACTTTTCTCCGTGTTAAAAGCATGACTTTAATGTAAAATATCTGCAATGTCTATGACTCTTCCTTGAAGATATTCATGTTTTAATAAACCATGAACCTCAAAAATAAATAGCCCTGAATGTAAAAGCCAGAATTATAAAACTTCTAGAAGAAAACCTAAAAGAAAATCTTTGAGACCTTGAGAGAGGTTTTCTTAGAACCCAAAGCACTGAACCAAAAAGAAAGTAAAACTTCATCAGAAATAAAACTTCCGTTTTTAGAAACACACGCATCTAAAAACCCTCCGAGTAACAGGTGTCCCCGTGCGTGTTAATGGGATGAGTAGGGGCTCCTGGGCCACCTCCCCCCGCCCCTGCCCCGGAGAGGGAAAAAGGACCGTTGGGCTAATGATTTCATTGGTGATGCCTCTGTAGGGGTTCAGAGAGCTTTGGGGTGGGTGAACAGGGCAAGGTGCTGGGAGACAGGCCAGGGAGGGTGTGGAAGCTCTGAGTCCTTTCGCACATGCAGGGCCCCGTGCCTTCCTCCCCTCTGGCTGTTCCTAAATTGCACTCTTGTCCAATAAACCTGTAACTATAGTGACTGTTCCCCCAGTTCTGTGAGCTGTCATAGCCTCCAATCTATGGGTCAGGCAGAAGCCCAGGTGATGACCTGGACTTGCATCTGACGTGGAGGCATCTGACTGGGGGACTGAGCCCTTTGCCTGTGGTGGGTGTATCTCAGACTTGCTTGGTGCAAGGTGACCCACAGACACCTTTCCGCAGAGTCAGCCCAAATTGGCATCAACAGACAGAGCTGCTGCGGTGCAGCCAACCACCAGAACGCTACTCGGCAATAAAAATGAATTTATTTACGGAGACACACACATGGACGCACCTTCAAAATCATCGTGCTGAGCAAAGGAACCAGACACACTAAGGAAGACGACGTGTGCGATTCCATGTGTGTGGGATTCATCTTCAGTAACAGAAAGCAGACGGGTGTTTGCCTGGGGCTGGAAATGGGGAGGGGAGAGGCAGGAAGGGGCTCCTGAGGTGATGATACCCTCCGTGTCTTCATCAGGGCGGTGATTACTGGGGCGACTGTCAAACACACCTACTGATCGCCGACGGGTGCGTCTGACTCTATGGAAATGAACTCTCAATTCCGTTCACTTTGAAAATTAATAGGGGCACAGATCCACAGTGCATGCAGCCTTCTCGATCATTTCAAATCCTCTGTACACCTCCCTCTTGTCATGCCCGGTTAGATCCTCTGGCTTCACTGGCCGACTGACTACTTGATGGAGCCAGTGGAGAGCTGGCTTCGTCTGTTATTTGCACTGATAACCACATCCACGGCCACATTCTCTGCTCGGGACTCTGTACAGCCCACTTTTCAAAGGACATGATTTCCTTTAAACGCAAGACTCCCTTCTCTGCAGGGAGCAAACATGGCTGAGGCCCCTTTGCCTCCCATCTGCTTTGTGGAGTTCTCACCCTAGAGAGCAGGTGCAGTGTCATGGTCCAACAGAGGCACCTGTGAGGGGGTCCATCTCCATCCTTGCTAGAAAATGTTAATTCATTTGGATATTTATTATTTTAAAGAGAAAATAGTTATAATAATCCTTTAAGTAATCATCTATATGTATAGAAGGCAAAGTGACCAACCATATGTATGTCCAACCATCCAACCAACCAATCAGCTGGTACATATGATGCTCACTGGCAATTTAAAAATAAACGTTGACTCGTGCATATGTGATACATATAAAGCACTCACTGATGCCAATTGCACGCATGTGTTTCGATCTGTCATTGTCAATTGTGAAATTGGTTAACACTTCTATTACAGAGAAAGGGCAAATAGCAATATTAACATATTTCTTCTAATTAATTTTCTTTCAACGTGCACAAATCCGTGCACCAGACCACTAGGCTAAGACGTAATAACCTAGCATTTTCTTCCCACAACCCACTCTGCAGACCTCAGCTTTCAAGGATGGAGAGAGAAAGAGACTTGGGGAAGTGGAGAAGTGTGGAGAGTGTGAGAATGAGGCCAAATCCTGGGCAGCAGGAAGCTTAGCTACAGGGCTGTTTCATTAGCATTAAATAGAAGGTAACTGTGTTGAGGCAGCCAGGACGCACACTGAGGTCACCACACTCTGGGGTGTCACCAGATGGTCTGCCTGCCCCACATCCCCTCCCCGAAACATGCAATGCTGGGTCAGAGCCTTCACCATCACCCACTCCTCCAGCCAGGCCAGGATTCCCCGCTGCCTGGAAACAGGTCAAGGGAAGGTGTGAGGGGTTGAACGGTGGCCCCACAAGATTTCGCATGTCCTGACCTGGGGCCTGTGAATGTGACTGTATTTGGAAATAGGGTCTTTGCAGACGGAATGAAGGCTCAAGACCGAGAGGTCCACACTGCTTACCCGCTGTCCCACCCGGTTCTGCGTTTGTCCTTGCATTTCTCATGCTGAATGAAGTAGCCTGAGGGTTGCGTCCAGGTGAGTCAGGTGGGCTTGAGGTCTCCTCCCAGCTGCTGTGATGGCTGCACCTCATGATCTGGGAGACGCAGGTGCTGACCCAGGTCCTGAACAGAGCTGGCTCTTCAGCATGATTCCACCTGATAGGGGCCAGCCACAGCCTGTCCTCCCTCCAGCCCTACCCAGCCCCTGCCACGATGAAATGTGTAAATGCCTCTGGATGACAAAAATGTGGAAATAAATGACCCCCATGGGGAAGGATTCTCTCTAAATTTGCCAGTAATTAAGACAGAATGGTCTGTAGAAAAGAGATAATGCGAGGCACCAACATTTTAAATCTTTTCACAATAAAACACAACTTTGCGTAAGATTTCAGGCAATTTGCTGAAAAAAATGAAATAGAACACTGAAAATTTTGTTTTTAGAAAAATACCAGAGACACAGGGTTAACCCAGAAAGAAGGCCACGTTCCTGATGGAGTCACCCGTCGTTGAAATGCAAATGAGTCTGACAACGTGAGCGCAGAGAATGGTGCCCTCCGAGAGGTGGCACACTGGGCTCTGTACTTGGGCTAAACGCCCCACAGATGAGATACACACGGGGCGGGATGCGTTGCAGGACCCAGGACCTCACTATGATGCACCTCAGGGCACATGCGGTCGCCCCACACAGGCAGGACCTGGAGACAAGGCCTCGGGGTTCTGAAAGGTCCCCCCACACCCATCAAGGGTGCCAGTGTGACCCAGGCCCCCGTGTGGAGTTGGCAGACAAGGCCCCCTGGACACCTGTCCCCGCCTCCCCCTCTGCAGAAGAGCAGGCCCGTCTCCGTTGCAGTAATACTGAGCATGTATGTGAGGATCCTGCACTGGGAGGACCCGAAGCATCTGCGTGACCAGCAGCTGTCTCCGCCCAGGGAACGCCATCGCTGCAGGGAGAGCCCTGTTTCAATTAAATGCCCTTCAACTTCTCCTTTGCGGCCGCCCCGCTCCTCTCAGGACTGAGATCATAAATCCTATCCACCCATGCTTCCTCACCACCCACTGCTGGCTGCTTCTCACGTTTCCCTGCACCCCAGGTGCAGACACCATCTTGGTTGAAGAGGCACCGGTCCTCACCAGATTTGTACTTCTCAGCTACGGCCACCGTCTTAGTATCAATGGTGCCGCCAACTAACAGGCCTATCCCGTGCTTCCTCCAGACCTTCCTCCCTGCGCAGTCACCACTGTGGCCCTCGCCTCTGAAGGTAACACACACACCCGTCCTGTGTTCTGATAAAGGAACATCATTCTCTTCTTTCTTCTGTTCTATCCAGGACAGGCAGCACACAGAGGCGAAGGCTTTAAAACCTCGAGGAGAAGGACGGGTGTATTTCAAGGACTCGAGTATAAAAGCAGCAATGCAGACAGCCCTTCCCACATACAAGACCACAACTAGTTAAAAGTGTGCTCCTGGGTCCCTCCTGTAAGGATGCATCTCCCCCGTTGTTCAAGGGGGGCTGTCGGCTCTTTCATGATTCAAGTTGGAGTTCGGTTCACTTGGCCTAGAAATCTTTCACTTAAGCATTTATGGATCAAGTGAACATTTAGTATACTATTTATTTCACTTTAGAGACACCATGATCGGCTAGGTCCCTGCAAACCAGAATGTTCTGATCACTGATTTGACACTGTCATCTATGAAGGCAGCCACGCCCACTGGACCTTCAGCCATGAAGGGCAGTGCTGGGCTCCTGAGACCCTGGGATTCCATCGTCCCAAGGCCTTTAGGTTTCCCAATTCCAAGACGGCCGTTCACGCTGTAATTCATGACCGACAGGAAAGAGTGGGGAGCAAAGAAACTGTAGAGTAAGGTGATTTAGTAACAGGGAACTTGACAATCAAGAACTTCGTTATGTCACTTAAAGATTTAAAATAAGACATCAACAATCAATTATATGTTTATGATAGTCTATATGATAGTTCCATAACAATAAGATATTTACTATTTTAAAGAATAAAAGTGTTCTAACAGGACACCAACCCGTTGAGCAGGAGCCCAAATCTGGCCTGTGGGTCCTCAAGGCCAGACGTCCCTCTCCAGGAAGTCTGTTGCCAAGCAGACCATTAGGCAACTGTGCAAAACATGTTCAGATCACAGGGCACCAGCCTACACCCCATGGTCAGGCAGCCAGTCGCATCGATGATGATCTATGGGTTCAGTGGACACTACAGAAGCCACCGGTAAGAGAGACAGATACCCACGGAGCCCACAGAGCCCAGGGTGTCTCTGGGAGGACACGGGAGGCCACAGCTGTGCACCATCCCCTTGTGAGCGTGTGTGCGTGTGCACAGGCATGCACGCCTGCTTGCTTAGAGAGATGTGGGCAGTGGCTCCTCTGGGGAGAGAAATACAGGAATGGTTTTTGACTCGTCTTACCTCCCTACACGTCACTGTTTCGTGGTGAAATACATGCGGGTGTGTTATTATCTCTAGGATCAGGAAAAAGTTCTCACTTGACAAAACAGGCAAAGGCTACTCCCACTTCTCTGAACTCATGCTGTACCGGGAGGTGCTGCATTGCAGACTGCGATTGTTCCTTTCACACCAGCTTGTCTGGGCTGTGGGGCCCCAACACCCAGCCCAACGCCAATCCAGGTCGCCGTGAGGGGGACCTCAGAGGAGACTGGCACTCAGGTCAGTAGCTCTGAGTGAAGTGGGTGACACTTCCTACTCTGCAGGAGCCTCACTGAGTCCACTGAGGTCTTAAGAGAAGAAGTCCGAGGTGCCTGGGGAAGGGGAACCCTGCGCGCAGACGGCCCTCAGACACCAGCTGCACCCCTAGCCCCTCCAGGTATCCAGCCTGGGCCTGCCCTGCAGGTTTTGGACTTGCCAGTCTCCACAATCACATGAGCCAATTCCTTGAAACCAACCGATATCTATCTATCTATCTATCTATCTATCTATCTATCTATCATCTATCTATCTATCATCTACCTATCTACTTATCATCTATCTTTCTACTTATCCATCATCTATCTATCATCTACCTATCTATCATCTACCTATCATCTACCTATCTACTTATCTATCACCTATCTACTTATCTATCATCTATCTTTCTATTTATCCATCATCTATCTACCTATTTATCACCTATCTACCTATCTATCATCTATCTTCCTATGTATCTATCATCTATCTATCTATCATCTATTCATCTACTTCTCTATCTATTTAACTATCTATCCATCCCATACACATACCCTACTGGTCTGTCTCTCCGAAGTACCCCAGTACAGCTGCTTTTAACTTTTTTTAATAACTTTGTTTTTAGAGCAGATCCAGCTTCACAGTGAAACTGAATGGAAGGCACAGAGCTGTTCCTGCTCCCACATCTGCACACCCCTCACCCCCACCAGCACCCCAGCTGAGTGGAGTTCTGCATTTGCTACCGGACACACCGTGCCCACCCACAGGGCATGGTCTACATCAACAGTTGTCCCGTCGCCATGCTGTGCGTGTGGACAAACGTGTGATGGCATGTGTTTATCATTGTAGTGTCACACGGACTTCTCATTGCCCAAAATTCCTCCTTGCTCCCCCATCCTCTTCCCTGGCAGAGGACAGGTTCCTGGACTGGCCAGCAGCAAGGGCTCTCAGTGAGGTTACAGAAGAAAGGCAGGCGCCCACTGGAATTTGAGTTTTTCAGTAGAAGTACGTTCGTGAAAATTTGGGTTTCTCTCATTTTATTGCCTGAATCTTCGACTCAGCCATGGAGATCACTCAACCCAAGGCTCCCACCCAGGTCCTCAGCTCCTGCACAGAAAACAGGGCCCCCGGCACCCTTCCAGAGCTGCAGAAAGCCCCTTCCTGCGGGTGCAGGGACCCCCTAAGCTCCCCCCACTAAATCCCCATGGTGGGTGCGCTAGTTGTGGCCGAGGGTGACAAAGGCTGTGACCAGCAGCCAGAGAGGGCTCTGATTGACAGGGGGACAGGGATTATAGCCTGGCAGAAGCTGTGTGCCTGCGTGTGTGCGCGTGTGTGCACGTGTGTGCACGTGTGTGCTCGTGTGTGTGTGTTCAGAGGGGAGGCGACTAGTGAAGCTACTTCAGCATGTGGACTCCATGAAATGGGCAATAAATGGGATCCTTCCTTCAGAAAAGGTCAGGGACCCGCACTTTGCAGCTGATGGACCGCAGTCCACACAGCAATTCTCCTTGAAAAGGTCGACGACCGCGTCTGGGTCTCCTCATCCATTTTATTGGACTCCACGTGGGTCTTCCCAGGGGACGGCGCACGTTCCCCGGGGTGGCCGCCCCGCCCCCGGCTGTCAGAGGAGCGTGTTTAATGCTGCAGGTCAGGCCCATGCACCACACACCGTCGCCTCAGCCACAACCCATCGCTCATCCCCTGCACCCGTCAGGCAGGGCCGCCTCCTTGGCAGGCAATAAGGTTATAGCAGCAAATTCCAGAACCAAAGGCCAAATCACTTCATTGCAAGGTTTTAAAAACCCCAATTTAAAGATGCATGAACTTCCAGCTCAGCAAAAATGGCCGGCTGACTGCCCATTCGCTGCCCGTGCCCATGATGAGCCAGCCCCCCTCATCACCAGGGGCTGCAGGGAGGAGTGAGGTGCCACCGTGGGAAGGGGGGGCTGTAGCCCCGTGTTCTCAAAGTCCTGGGTGGGGGTTGGTAGTCTGGTGACCAGAAGGCAAAGGAACCCTCCTTGGACTGAGGGTGGCTGGATGCTGTGTGTGCCTGAAGGGAAGTGCCCAGGGCTCCCTGAGGGACAGGTACTGCCCCCAGTGCTCAGGCCCCGAGTCCTGCACCTGGAGAGAGAACAGAATTCAGGCGACCAGGCCCCAGCATGATGGGAACACACGTGAAACACGCCTGCTTGCACAGCTCTGCCACCACCATGCAGACGGGATCTGAGGGTCAAGAGGCAGGCCGTCACGGGGGCTGGCAGTCGCAGCTGGCCAGCTCACGCATGGAGCGAGTGGCTCGTCATAGGATCCTGGGCGGGGCTGCTGAGCCCGGGTTCTTGCCACGTGCCCCGGTGCCCCGCCGAGGGAGCAGTGCGCTGCGCTGGCGCTCAGGGCGGCTGTCAGCAGGGCCATTTTCTCATAAGCTCTGCTGATGGCCTCCGATTATTGCTTTCCAGAGGGAAGATTTAGGACAGCAGAAAATGCTATGAAAAAGGATATTAGACTTAGATTGACCATAACAATATTGTGATAAGAACTGAGCCATCAAGTTTATACCGTGTCATTAAGTACACATTCCTCCCCGTGCTACTCAATAGACCAGCAAAGCAAGCGCGCACTGTAGCCTGTAATCTCGGGGAGCGATAAACCTAGTGTTTTGCATAAAGAGATTGCACAAACTCTGTTTATTGTGATTCCGAGTCCGTGGGATGGAGAGGTGTCGGCAGAGATTTCCTCCTTCTGAGGCGGTGTCAACGACAGAGAAATAAATCATGTCCATTTGAGCCTGCGCAGGTGTGACGGGTTCAGAAAGTGCCAGTGAAGTGGGATTTTTTAAAAATACTTTCTATTGATTTCAAAGAGGAAGAGAGAGGGAGAGAGAGGTGGAAACATCAATGATGAGAGAGAATTCTGCACGCCCCACGCTGGGGATGGAGC
>PVJC01009550.1:0-45700 GCA_004026665.1 Murina feae | reverse complement strand
AGTGCTGTTTTAATATCTACAGGAAGAGTCTAAATTATAAAACACAGTATGCATTTGCAAGGTGATTTTCTTCCTTCCTTTCTCTCCAGTCCCCAGTGAACTAATGACCACCCCAAGCATCTTTTGACTTAATTGAAGAACCAACAGTGGGCTCCAGCCATAGGACTCTAACTACAAGTTACCATTTCCAGATCATTGAAAAACACAAACCTATTTCCCCTCAAAAGGATTTCCACAATCTAGAGATCTTTTTCAAACAGCAAAAGATTTCTCATCCCTATCCTATATAATAAAAGCCTAATATGCTAAGTGTCCTCCAGTCCGCTGTTCAATCAAAGCATAATATGCTAATGATATGCTAAGATGGCTCAACTGCTCGCTATGATGGGCACTGACCACCAGGGAGCAGACAGTTGACCAGTCACTATGACATGCACTGACCACCAGGGGGCAGACGCTCTGATCGGTAGGTTAGCTTACTGCTAGAGTCTGGCTAATCAGGACTGAACGAGATGGGCTGGATATGCCCTGGACACACTGGTTGGCCAACCTCCCACATCCCTCCCCAGCCCCAATCGTGTACCAGTGGAGTCCCTCGGCCTGGTCTGTGCCCTCTTAAATCCAGGACCCCTTGGTGGATGTTGGAGAGCCAGTTTTGGCCCAACGGCGGAATGACCGGTTGCTATGATGTGCACTGACCACCAGGGGGCAGATGCACAACACAGGAGCTTTCTCCTAGTGGTCAATGCATTCCCATGGGGGCGGGGGGGGGGGCCGCTGCTCAGTCAGAAGCTGGGCTCATGGCTGGTGAGCACAGCAGCGGTTGCAGGGAGCCTCTCCCACCTCCACAGCAGTACTAAGAATGTCCAACTGATGGCTTATGCCCACTCCTCAGGCCTAAGCTATCAGTCAGACATCCCCCCCCCAGGGCTCCCAGACTGCGAGTGGGCACAGGTGAGGGAGAGGGACCCCCTTTTGAGTGCACGAACTTCATGCACTGGGCCTCTAGTTACAAATAAGACTTGAATTATAAGACCCTGAGAAAGGTGACATATAAATAGTTCCTGGGGGTAAGCAGATTCTCTGCTGAATTGAGACTGGTGGAAAGAGAGAGTGTTATATAACTTGCTATGTACCTCAGTGTAAGGAATGAGGGTGGAAAGAGAGAGTGTTATATAACTTGCTATGTACCTCAGTGTAAGGAATGAGGGAAGGGCCCATAGCCTGGGGGCGGTATGGTAGATCATTTTTACCCACTTTACAGTTTCCTCTGTCTTTAGCTTTATGGACAAGCCCCAGGGCTTCCCCGGGACAAAAGTTGAATTCAGGACCCAGCTAACCAATTTCACCTGGCATTCTGGGACTTGTCACGACCATGAGGACAGAAGTAACCATGGGATCATAGGCCAAAGGAGATGGTTGCAAAGCAGGACCAGCAGCCAGAGGATGAAGCCTGTGTCCAGAAGGTCCATCTGGCATTTGCTTTCCCAGCTTTTGTTCATGGCTTTCCGTTCTCCTTAGGACAGTGCTCAAGGTATCACTATGCAGAACTGAATTTCAGGGCCCAGGAATTGTTCTTAGACCTCAAGCAGGAAAGAGATGGACAGGGTAGTGCAGAGGAGAAGGCAAGCGATGTATCCTTCCACACTAATGTATTACAGATTTGATGTCCTAACATTTTGTTTGCCTCAGGGAGTAAGGGGCTCCCGCTTCATCTAGGAGTCAGCTGGCTGGGCTCATTCATGCACCTGTGTTTAGCTGGTGGGACTACTGGAATTTGGTTGGTCTAGAATAATCCCAACTTGGAGGTCTTACCTATTTCACGTGTGCCTCTCCTATTTCTCCAGCAGGCTAGTAGCAAGTCACAGAATAAAAAGCATGAAGGTAGGAATGACATTAATTGAGATCATTAATAAAATCTGTTTGCTACAGCATCTATCTTTCATGTTTGTAGACTCTCTCAAACATGTCTTGATCCATGGCTGTCCATTCATATTTAAGTGTGCGGCAATAGAAAGCCTATTGGAAGCTCTGTATAGGAGGACACAGCTTGTTGACAGCTGGAGGTCGCTGAAGGATAATCGGACAAAGCTGGCCTTTTCACTAAGGGCCTCCAAATGTCAGCATGTGGCTCTTTTCCTGAGGACGTTTAGCTCCCGAGATAAAAATCTCCTTTTAGGGTGGAGTATAGCCTCTGATAACTTTTATTTTCATTTTCCCAGTTTTATTGAGATATAATTGACATATAACATTGTCTAAGTTTAAGGTGTACAATGTGATGTTCTGCTGCGGGAGCCCCTTACACGTCCTGCGTGGTTCAGGATTCCTGTTCAGGGTTTGAGTTCTGGAGGAGGCCGCACACAAAATGAAGAGAGAGAGACTAGAAGAAAATTAATTTAGAATAATGGAGACCAGGCGTGGCATCTTTCCACTAGTGGGTAAGATTGCCCACCACACTAGTCTTCCTCAAAGCTTTTATTAAGGGAATGGGGAAAACAACCACATCCTTATTCTAAGGGCATGAAACTCCAACAACAAAGAGGCAAGAAGAATTTACATATCAGTAACAGAGGTGGAGGGCTGCTTTAACTATCAATGCCTCCATCTAAAGGATGGGTGAATAGCTCCTCCACTATTCAGGGGAATTAAGTTCGACCAGCCTTCAGGCACATTTCTCTACTAAGTGACAATGACTGGTCTCCGGCATTCTGCTACATTTATGTATTATGAAATGATTACCATAATAAGGTTACTGAACATATATATCACCTCACATAATTATGGGGTGTGTGTGTGTATGTGTACACGCGCATGTGTTGAGAACATTTAAGATTTACTCTCTTAGCAACCTTCAAATACATAATATGGTATTGGTAACTATAGTCACCATGCTGTACTTTAGATTTCTTGAATTTATTTATCTTATAAATGAAAGTTTGTATGCTTTGGTCAACATCTCCCTACTTCCCCCTTTTTCATTTCATTCTCTGTTTCTTCCAGTTCTGCATTTTATATGCCACATATAAGTGAGGTTATATAGTATTTGTCCTTTTCTCTTTAACTTGTTTTGCTTAGATGCTCAAGATCTATCTATGTTGTTGCAAATGGCAGGATTTCCTTTTTCCTGGCTGAATAATATATATACACTAGGGGCCCGGTGCACAAAAATTTGTGCACTCGGGAGGTCCCTCAGCCCAGCCTGTGCCCTCTCACAGTCTGGGACCCCTCTGGGATGTGCACCTGCTGGCATGCCTGATCAGCCTGGGTGAGGGGTTGATGGCTGTTTGCAGGCTGCCCACAGTCCCTTCAGGTTTGGGGTCCCTACTGGGGTAACTGGCCAGCCTGGGTGAGGGGCTGATGGCTGTTTGCAGGCTGGCCAAGCCCCCCAGTAACATCCCTCACCCCATTGGGTTGTGGCCAGCATGGGTGATGGGCTCAGGGGCGCTTTCAGGCTGCCCACAGCTCCCATTGACCCAATGTCCCAGCAAGGCTGGCTGGAAGCAGATTTCTGGGGTTTGTTTATCTTCTATAATTGATGCACTCTTCCTTTAAGCTGAGGCCTAGTAACGAAACCTCCTCTCTGCTTCAGCTCATGGCTTCTATAATAAGACAATGTTACTCTTAGTAGTCAGGCCAGGCCTGCTGTTTCCTTCAGCTCCCGAGGATTCTATGATTGATAGTTTGTTGCAAATATGTTTTGCCTTGAGCTAGGATAAGCGGAGCGGCCACAGTTTCAGTTTCAGTCCTGCTGCAATGGAAGCTGCCGTTTATTCAGGTCCATGAGTGGCAGCCTCCATGTTGGCTGGACTAATTTGCATACAGTCACTCTGATTGGCTGGTGGGCATGGTTTAGGCATCCTGAAGAAATGGTTAATTTTAATATTATGCTTTTATTAGTTAGGATATATCACATCTTCATCCATTCACCTACTGATAGACACTTAGGTGGTTTCCACATGCTAGCTATTGTAAATAATGGTGCAGTGAACATGGGGGTGCAGCTATCTCTTCAAGATAGTTGTTTCATTTCCTTCAAATAAATACCTAGAAGTGGGATTGCTATATCATATGGTAGTTCTATTTTTAATTTTTCGAGGAACTTTCAACCACTCTCCACAGTGGCTATATTCCCACCAAGAGTGCCCCAGGGTTCTCTTTGTTCCATAGCCTCACCAGCACCTGTTATCTCTTGTGTTTTCCATATTTACCATCCTAACAGGTGTGAGGTAACAACTCATTGTGGCTTTGATTTGCATTTCTCTGGTACCTGTTGGTCTCTGTATGTCTTCTTTAGAAAATGTCTATCTAAGTCTTCTGTTCATTTTTTAATCAGAATAGTTGGTACAAGTTCCTTATCTATTGTGGACATTAACCCTTTATGAGATGTATGGTTTGCAAATATTTTTCCCATCCTATAGGTTTTCTGTTCAATCTGTTGACTGTTGCCTTTGCTGTGCATCCTCAGCCCTGATAAATCTGAGAGCAAGTCAGAGGAAGAGCCTCACCTCTGCCTTCTGCTGCGCCTCGCATCCCAGAGTCAAGGCTTCTCAGATTCCTTTCAGCAGAGATTAAACTTCCGGACCTTAGGGGTGGTGGTGAAGAAGAGAGTGATGTGGGAAGAAAGGCCGCAAGGAGAGGTTGCCTGGTTGTGATGGATTGGTGAGGGGGCCTTGGTCCATGGTCCAACCCCTGTGTGTTTAGACTTCCACTCAACCTCTCTGATGGTGCTCAATGGTGCCTGGTGTCCCCAGCACTGAGTCTCCTGGGATTCTGTTGGGAAATTGGGGCATCTCCCTGCAGTATCCTTTTTCCAAAAACAATGAAGTGCCAAGGTCTGGGGAACCTGAATAGGACTTGGGGAGATTATTCAATTTTTTTTTTATAGTTTAGTACTGCTTGATTTTTAAAGGACGTGCATATATTTCTATAATGATTTTAAATTTAATTTTAAAAGAAAGGTAGGCATGAGGAGAAGAAGAGTTTTGACATTTTTTCCTTGAAGTTCATTTACAAGCTGCAGTCTGAGCAACAATTAGCCCAGTCCTCTTTCTGTCTAGTTGCTTTTTTAGAGAAAAGGTGGCACTGTCCAATCATATTCACTTCATGGCAAGGATAGAAAATGATATTTGTATAGCGTACTGATCACTCATGGCCAAAAGCAACTTGGTCCAAAGGCTGGTCCAGACTTCCCCAGGACTTTCCCAGGTACCTCAAGGGTCAAAGACACAATAGCTAGACACGGCTATCATTTGAGTATGGCACGCCAGTAAGGAAGCTCTGCCTCAAACCATCTGTTGTAATGAACCCATTTTTTTTCCTTTATTTCTAATCCATTACAGACCAAGACACACTGCACTTCAAGGGACTGGTACAGCTCACATCACATGCCACTCACCACCCACAAGTTCAATAGCATCCAGACTGGTCCACACCCTATTCTATGAAGCAACCCACTGATCATACGCTTGGAGTCACAGCAATGTCAAGTAGATTGAAATGTTTCTAAACACTTCTCCATTTTGGCATTTTCCTTTTCATGGATGAGTAAGAAAGATCTAACAGTTTCATGACCAAGGAAAGCTGAGAACCAAAGAGTCATTTAGATCTAGAACAACTACTGTTTTTCTTTGTTGTTTTTTAAAATATTTTATTCCCATCAGCTTCATGTGTCAATGACCACATCCACAGCCTTTGTAAAACATTCTTCTGCCTCAGAGAATTAATTCAAATGCCTGTTTTTAGATGAAAATGCTGAGAGCTGGAGATAAGCTATGTTCCCAAGTCTCACAGTTGGTTTTTAGCAAGTCGCTGCATCCAGCTTAATGTTCTTATCCACGACTCCAATCTGACCTAAGACAGGAATGTGCATCCTAGTTGCTAAGTCTGTTTCATCAATTTCTAACGTGACTTTTGGAAATGCTAATGTCCTAATTGCCAGTTACCATCTAAAATAAGAGTAGGGCTGAGAATTTACATTTGGTGTTCAGAGGAGTGCTTTGGTCCATTTCAGCTGCTATTAGAAAAGACCACACCAGCCGGGTGGCGTGGCTCAGTGGTTGAACGTGGACCATGAACCAGGAGGTCAGAGTTTGATTACCAGTCAGAGCGCATGCCAGGTTGTGGGCTCGATCCCGAGTGTGGGGCGTGCAGGAGGCAGGTGATCAGTGGTTCTCTCTCATCATTGATGTTTCTATCTCTCCCTCTCCCTCTGAAATCAATAAAAATATTGAATAAAAAAAGAAAAGAAAATACCACACAGATTGGTTGGCTTAGAAACAACAGAAATTTATTTCTTTCAATTCTGGAGAGTAGAAAATCCAAGATCAAGGTGCTGGCAGATTTGATGTCTAGTGAGAGCCTGCTTCCTGGTTCATGGACAGCAATACTTTCCCGTGTCCTCACGTGGAAGAAGGGGTGAGGGAACTCTCTTGTGCCTCTTCCAAGGGCAATAATTCTATTCATTAGGGCTCCGCCTTCATGACACAATTGCCTCCCAAAGGCCTCATCTCCAAATCCCACACATTGGAGGTTAGGTTTTAACAAGGGGGGGGGCGGGTATACTAACATTCAATTTACAGCCAGGTGTGTACACTTCTGTGCTAAAGCCTGGTTCGTGGGGCCAGAACTTCCCTGGCACAGTAGACGTGCACTCTCCACGATAGGCTCAAGGTCATGTCGATCAGAGCCACAATCCAGGGTGCCAGGACCCACCTGGTTCCAAGGCCTCTAAACCAGCCCGAGCACATTCCCAGGGGGGTCTGCAGTCCTGAAACCACATCACATGAGGGGAAATGGAAACAGCAGGAGATGTTCAGGCTGGAGAAGAGAAAATGCAAGGAGATACAGAGCCACGAATAAATATTTGAAGGGTTGGCACAAAGCAGATGAATTAGACATAGTCCAAGGGGCCCCAGCAGTTCACAGGAGGAGCATATGTGTGGGAATGTCATCCTCATGTGCAGAAGAGCTTTCTAGCAACTCTAGCTGCCTAAGAATAGAATGATTATTTTGAGCGGTAGTGAGTGCCCTGCCACCAGAGATATTCAGGCAGAAATATTTGGGAAGGTGTCAAGCATTCCCAGATAAAATAAAGGATGCCCGGTTAAATTCAAGTTCCAAGTAAACCATAAATACTTTCTTAGTCTAATCACATCTCAAGTGCTACATAAAACATACTTATACTGGAAAAGTGTAAGTATTTTTTACCTGTTAACTCCCTAAGTATTGGGAGAACCGTCTGGGCTATGATTTTACCACCCTTTTTAAGATTATAGGAAGGTATGAGACAGCCAGGCTGTTGTTGGTCTAAATGAAAAACATAATTTTTCTAAAGAAAAACTGCCCTCCCGAGTCTCTTAGAGCTAATACTAACTACCCAGCTGCGCCAGCCTGGGCTGTCATTATGGAGCTCAATAAAATGGATCCTCTCCAGCTCTGGGGGATTGAGAGCTACAGGGCTTCCTCACGCAACAATAAGAACTTGTCTGTTTTGTTTAGTAAACATAATATGTGACACCAGGCACTCCCCCTGGCTTGTTTCTATCTGGTTGCACTGCCAGCCAGAGGCAAGGCCTGTGGCTCCTTGGTCAGGGATCTTGTTAGAAAGAAAGCAAAGACCATGGGTGTTCCCTGGAGAAAAGTCCTAAGATCCAATCAGAAAAGAATTTAGGCAAAACTTCACTGCTTTCACCCAGACCCACACCCCCTGCCCATCCGCCCACAGGAGAAGAGGCTTCATCATCTGGTCTCTCCCGGGAGCCCCCACCCTGAGCTCTGTGCCCTCAACTCAAAAATAGAGCCTGTCTCTTGGCTGGGGCAGGCCCACCACATTGCCACGTTACAGAATCCTAAACTGAAGCAGAAGGTATCAGGAAGTAATTCTGGATTTCCTGCCTTTCATCAGTTTCAGCCAGATGCCTGCTCAGCCCACCGAGGAAGGCAGACCCTTGCGCTCAGCCAAAGCATTTAGGCTGTAAAAATCCCCAAAGCCGTGTGGTCTCAAAAGGGAAACAGAAAGTGAAGCCTGAAAATGCCTTGCCTGGCTCCCTGTCTCTCCCACACTGAGGCCTGCTGAAGGCTCGTCCACTGCACCGGAGGGTCATTCATCACATCTGGTGCCGGGTGAGCTGACTCCACCCAGCTGTGGACTGTGTCCATCCAGCTCTGAACTGCTCCACAGCATCCCAAAGGGCAAAAAAGGCGGCAGTGGAGGATGCACCCAACTTGGAGGGGGTAAAAAAGGGAGAGGGAGGGGGGAGACCCAGTTCAACCTGCAGATGGCCGAATCCATTCATTAACCGGAAGAATGGGAAGAGGGGAGGCTGGCTTGTGAGGGACAGGGATCCATAATCCCATTCACCTGCTCTGAAGCAGATTGGTGCTGAGCAGCCAGAGTCTTAGCCCATCAACCCCACAGCTCAGGCCAAGCTGAAGAGCAAAGCTGAAAACAGGCCCGGTTTGTCCATCTATTTAAGCAGCCAGCTTGGTAGGGCTGCTACAGCAATGGTTCCTGGTAGCTGTCCTGCAGAAATTAGCATTTGTCAGCAGCCCCGAGAGGCCAGGAGTCCAAAATTCCAACTTTGTTCCATCAAGTACCAGGAAATGGACAGTAAATCAGAAAGAAGTTTGAAGCATATGCTTCTTTGCTTTAGGGGACCTGCCCCGAGCAGATGACACACACTCAACAGCAGTTCACATGGGCTGGCTTTCCCAAAGGACACCTCAAAGAAGCATTTATTTTAAGGCTATGACAATACCTGTGGTGACAGTACCCATGTTTTACTCAGCTTCAGCCGGGTTCTTCAAGGTGGCTTGCCAGAGAGTCCTAATATTCAATGGAGAAAGGCCCAGAAGGCTCAAGTGGGCTAGGAAGTTCCTCATCCCACCCCTGATTCAATATCCTCTTCACATTCCCTCACCCGACCCCGATCAGAACCCTTTAAAAATTTTACTTTCTACTTCTCCCTGCTAAGTCATCTTAGCCATTGTGAAAATACTGTCCTGTCATCACAAAAAGAAGCCTGTGTCCCCTGCCTCTGCTTATCACAGTTTGTACCATAAGTCAAATAAGTGGTTTCAAAAGGAAGATCAAGGGCAAAAGGAGTGACAGAATGAAAGGATAGAAAGGACAAGAGGGATGGAAATGGGAAGGTGGGAGGGAACTGGAGAGAAAGGGAAGTGGAAATAGAGAGGTGCAGGAGAAAGTGAGGAGAAGGGAAAAAGGATGAGGAAGGAGATTGGCAAACAGAAGAGGGAGAATTATAACACTGTTTTCCATCACCTCACGCTTCCTGAGAATCAAGTTCCACGTATAAGGCAGAGACACTGCCAACTCTGAGCTGTCTAGGGGCTGCAGGTGTTTGATAAATAGATAGATAGATGATAGAAGATAGATAGATAGATAGATAGATAGATAGATAGATAGATAGATAGATAAATGATAGATAGAGATAATAGATAGATGATAGATGGAGATAGATAGATAGAGATAGATAATAGATGATAGATAGATAGAGATAGGTAATAGATAGATGATAGATAGATAAATAATAGATAGATAAATAGATAGATGATAGATAGATAGGTAGATAGATAGATAGATAGATAGATAGATAGATAGAGATAATAGATGATAGATAGATAGAGATAGATAATAGATGATAGATAGAGATAGGTAATAGATAGATGATAGATAAATAATAGATAGATAAATAGATAGATAGATAGATAGATAGATAGATAGATAGATAGATAGATGATAGATAGATAGATAGATAGATAGATAGATAGATAGATAGATGATAGAAGTGTTCAAAAGAGAGAACTCTTTTAGTTGGGCACAGAGAGTAAGAGCCAAGTGAAGAAGCAGTATGTGCCTTCAGGGGCCAACAGAGGGCAGTGAAGACAAGAGGAATGGTGAACCCCAAGGAGACAAGTTATCTATCCCTTCCCACCTAGGGAGTTTCCCATAGGTTAGAAACTTGGAGGGTGCAAGCTTCCTTTCCACAGAAGAGACGTTTCCTCGCCTCACCCAATGTATTATGTAGCACCAAGGGCTACAGCCAGAGCCAGAACTGACAAGTCAGAGTGGGATTTTGGTTGCAACATAAAGAAATGCTAATATTGAGAAATGTCAAAGATGGAACAGACTGCCTTGAGAGAATATGAGTAGCCTTCTACAAAGAGAGGTTTAGGCATACACTAGATGCTCATCTAAGAGAATACAGACAATGTTTGGACTAGACCCTGTACCAAAAAGTATAATTTACAAACCAGCAGCATCTACATCACCCAGAAGTTAGAGGCTGTGCAGATTCTCAGCCCTCACACCACAATTATTGGATTAAAATCTCCCAGACTCTGGTTGTTAGAATTAAGTAGGCCTCTGAATGATGCATAGATACATTAAACTTTGAGAAGCATGAACTAGACAGCCTTCAAATTTCCTTCCACCCCTCAGAACCTTGCCTTAAAAATTGGGATCTGAGAGCCCTCTAGAGACTAGACATTAGTAATGTTATTGTGAATAACATTTTGGCTATTTCTTTAAAAGAGATTCTCAAAGCTACCCATGAGCTTTATCAGATATTCAGTGTCAGGGGGCATCAAGTTTAAGGATTAAAGAGATTCAGGAAATATACAAGTAAGACTTTCTATATGGGGTGCCATTATAGACATCTGAATTTTCATATGTGCTCAATTTCAACATACCATCATGCTCATACCACCTAGTGCTTTCTTGGTTCATCTCAGACCCATCCCACACTCTCAGTCACAGCCAGGAGAAGTTCTGAAGCCTATTTTGATTCAACTCCAAGAGAAAGCCGAGTTCCTAGGAGCCTCTGCAACCCCAACAACCAACATCTCAGGGCCTACTGCATGTCAAACACTATTCAAGTGTGATTCCCCACCCTCGATACCAAACAAAAAGAGGAAGGCAAAGGACTTGTGCAGCCCCTTCCCAGTGTCCCCACCCCTGCCCACATTGTATTCTGCACATACGCCAAGGCATTAGCATCGGCTGATTTGGAAGGAATATTGGAAATGAAATGATAGCAGAGTAAATGTCAATGCATTCAGTGTGACACCGTGAGCACCAGATCTTAAACAGCTTCATCATTGTGGCATTTACTGTATCCTGAAATAATATTAATCCCACTGTTGTCCTTCTTGATGGAATCATCCATGAATATGGTTTATGGGCCTGGCCAAAGTGATAATAGGTTAAAAGAACAGCCTATCCAGTGTTCCACTAAATTAAGGTCGCTTCATGGAATTTAATGAAACAAGTGCTGCATGGGGTTTTCAAAGGACGTTCTTGTAATTCATGTCTATTTAGGGCTTCTGATAACCAGAAACCTAATTTCTTGGAGTAAAATAGCTTTTTTAAAAAAAAATTTTAAAAACCTAGTCATATAGAAGAATAAAAAAAGAAAACCTTCAAAGGGCAATAATTACACCTCCACTATAATATTTTTGTTATTTCAAATTCAAAGTTTAAATAAAAAAAAAATGGGAAGGAGACAATGAGACATTTTGAATAAACCTGAATATGAAAAGTAATCATATTCATATGTCATTCTGCAGTTGAATGTTGAAATAAGAATCCTGTCCTGCCCACTCCCATTAGTCACAAAGATGAAGAAATAAAGAAAGATTGGGTAGAGAAAACCACAGCTTGCCAGAAACGACAAGGAGTGCAAGAACTGTTCAGACTGAGAATGATACAGAGGCACAAGGACAAATGTCCCTGCACACCTACTTCCATTGCACTTGCCGAGGCTAAACAGGGCTAAAGGGTTTGGTCCTTCTCTAAGACATAGCCCCAGGTTCATGCCCCTGGAAATATAGGAACTTTCCATTGGAAGTAATGACCCTGGAAGTATGGGAACATTCCATTTCCCCTGCTGAAGACTGAGCCAAAAGTACTAAACAATAACAGTTACTTATTTCACATCCAATATGGTAGGACATTCCAACCATGTTTTAGGGTAGGGATAAGTCCCAAAGGGATCATCGAGTTCTCTCTGGATTGTGCCTTTTTCAGATTTCCTATCACCAATGACTTCATAGTTTCTGTTAAGGGGCAGCCACAAACTCAGTCACCAACAGAAGTCAGACAGGTGACTTACAAATAGGTGAGGTGGGCTAGGTGAGGCAGACAGTGGGAACAGATTATGAGAATGCCTGTCCCATTGATACAGAGAAGCCAACTTGAGATCATTGCTTCCATGCAGGAACTAGACTTGGCATTGCTATAGTTTCTAATTTTTCAAAAGATTTCAGAATGTTTAAATTTTTGTGTGAAATAGTCTAGCTCTCAAGCAGCACAATTTAATTATTTTTGTAGGTATTACAAGGCATCATGTCTATGACCCTAACTCAGCTTCCATGTTAGGAGTCTGCCACTGCGTGGGGGCAACAGCCAGCAATGCCATTTAGGTGTTGAAGCACAGGATTGGAAAAGGAACAGTTGTGTTAAATATAAACCCTCAAGTGTGTATAATAACAATGCAAGAAGCAATCAATTGATTTTATCACATGAACTAAAGAGAAGTCGCTCCTTTTTTATCCCATCCACTTCCTACTCTGCACTGGACCAATTCACAGTTTCCAGTCAATTTTGTTTTTTAGACCAATCTTTGAAAATACCTGAGGTCTGACTTCAGGCAGATGGGGAGGGTCTGTAGTCACCTGCCACCTTCTGAGTGGTGCTGGAGTGAGTCCCCTTTAAAAATAAATCCATCTTCCCTCCTCTGAATGGCCAAGTCTAGTCTGAGCTGCCCTTTTTCACTAAAAGTTTGTGGGGATGTTTCTCTCAAGTCAGTTTCAGTTGTATCTCTTGAGACTAAACAGGGTTAATTATCCAGGAAGCTGGCTGTCTTTTAAGGGCCCAGTTCACTCTGACCCAGAAGTCACATGTGCAATATATTTGATACAAGCTCCCAGGGCAGCCTACCCCATCCTCAGCTCAGGCACGGCAGCACGACCTGGTTTTTCTCCTCCGAAAAATGCAAAAGGTATCACTTTCCCACAGATAAGTGCCCAGGAGCCCTCTGGGAAGCAATTCCCTAACTGTATGCCAAGTAGAGGACTATAACAACAGAAGGTTCTAACCCCCAGTGGTGGGCAAACATTGCAGCAGCCATACAAACCCCCATGGGTTAGATGAAGCCGGACAGTATCTCCAACTGTCTGGATTTTTCAGGAGAAAGAAAGTACAGTGTGAAAATGTAAACCAAGAGCTTGCCCTTTGGCCTCAACCATGTCTTTTCCCTGACACAGCAGGTCTCTGCAGCATCCCTCCCTCTCCTTCTCCTATAACCTCAGTGAGTATGGTCTGTGCCACGTGGCACCTGGTCTTGCTTCATCACTTAACTCTTTCTGCATCTATGTCTGAGCTCACTTGTGACCTTTTTAAAAATCGGGTATATCTGTGATATGGCTTTATAGTCAGCATAGAACGAACACTGAGCCTTCGGTCTAAGAGGGGCTCGTCTGATATTTATGCAAGGGAAGAAAGGAATTTTCCAACATATAAAAGTCAAACTCAGCCACAGAGGAGAATAGGACATAGCCGAAAGCAGGAGAATTGGCACACCCCCCATCAGTTAGCAACTAGATGACACAACATGGTTTCCAGGCTGACATCCCAGCTGCTGGTCACAACAACCTGGAGTGAAAGGCTGATAGGATTTCCACACACTCTGTGCTTCTGCCTTAGTGCATTCTTGGAATAATCACTAGAGTCCAGTCATCCTAACAATGAAAAACTATCAAGAAAGGAATATATTCCCAGAAATATGTTCAAACAACTGCTGCTTGACTATATATATATATATATATATATATATATATATGGTCAATGATTATCCATTGGTCTCTAGTGAATCCAGAAGAAAGTCATTAATGGTGTGTCATTTTTGGCTTCCCAAAATCAAAACAATGGAGTCTGACTTGGCAAAGGTGAGAATATTTTTTCGGGGCAACACAGCTGAGTCTCTGAGGACCCAACTCTGCAGGAATCAACATGACCTCTACAGATCGGTGCAGGTTGGCTCAGGTCTGTCCTCTGCTCTATGCCACATGAGCCCAACCTTTCCTCCCCTTGCTCCTGTCACTGTACTAACCTCCCCTTGGGCTCAACATCTCTCTCTTCTCAATCCCTGCTCTCTTACCTTTACTCCAACCAGACTGGACTATGCACAGGTCCTTACCAAGGCCCTGCCTAGCCCTGGCAAGTGTGCTTCAGCTGGCAGAGTGCTGTCCCAAAGGATCAATGACTTGATTCCCAATCTGGGCACATACCCAGGTTGTGGATTCGATCCCTGGTACAGGCACGATATTTCTCTCTCTCTGTCTCTTCTTCCATCCTCTCTCTCAAAAAATTCATAGTAGCCATTTTAAAAGGTCCTGCCTATCTCTGGGTTAATAACTGTGCTCAGTCTAGGATTTCATAACGCTTTTTCCTCTTCTTTCTTGACAATACGCCGCTCCTGTCTGCATCCCCATCTCTCAAAGTCTAACACAAAAGTCATATCCTCTGGGAAGTCTGATCATTCCAAAATCTCCCCCAGACTATACCCTGCTCCTCACCAAAAATTATTTAATTATAACACTTACCTCATTAAACCTGATTCCAGGAATTTGCATATGTTACCTCCTTTACTCAGCTTTATAGATGATCTTAAGGATGTTGCTAATCTTCAGAGATCAGAACCATCTCATCAACTTAAAGTCAGTTCCTTAGTGCCTGTTCTATGCTGGACATCGTTATCCACTTCCTAGAGAAAACAAAGACACAAAGTTCATTCCAGTCGCTTAGAGTTGACTGGGAAGACAGCATTCATACAGGACGGTGCAATGCCCGTGTAAAAAAGCAGCTACCTCCACACAGAAAGTTGGGAATACCTTCTTCTGAATTTGGGAACAAGGTGGAAAGTGACCCTCTCTGGAACAGAAGCCAAGGGGGACAGGGTCTGCCATCTGCAGAAATAATCCACTTCGCTCTGTCTCATGTGGCTGTTATGTTTATCTTTGAACCATAACCCCCTTCCAGCTACTCCTCAACACACACACACACACACACACTTTTTTCTGCCTCCCTCCACTTCTCTCTGCCTGTCTTCCCATTTCTTTTCCTCCCTCTCTACCCTTTCCTTTCTTTCTGCGGTGTTTTCTGTATAAATAGGCTGCTAATGTGACACCCTGGGGTGCTACAGAAAGCTACATTGAGGGGTTTGGGGGGGGGTGGAGGCATCAAGATTGAGTTCTTTAAATAACACTTAATGAACAATAAACACAATCCAGCCCAGCCAAACCGGTCCTTAGCTACGAAGTACCCAGTCAATGGCCCATCTGTCATATTGTTAAGACCTTTAGAAGTTGTTTAACAAAATGTTAAATGAGATGACATTCAGCAGGCAGCAAAATGCTTGACTGCCTAATGCAACCCAAAAGAGCTGGCCTGGTGGCGGTGTTTGATATAATGCTTTGTATTTCCCTCCCAAGAACCCCAGAGCAAGAGGTCTCCCTGCCTGTCACTTTCCATCTCTGTAAAGTGAGCCTGGGGTGGGGAGGACAGGATTACCATTGGCAAGGAGGCCCTGGCCGGTGGATGAGGTGTATTCTGAGGGAGCATGACTGCAAGGGGGCACCTGGAAGTAAAGCTAGTTTGAGAGAAAAAACATAATTCATCTGGAGTTTCGTTCTCTCCTTTTCCTTGTCACCAATGGACCCTGCGTTTCTCTCTGTTGGCCTGGAGGGGAGAAGGCAGGGGTAGTAATGAGACTTGACTTTTTCTAAGAGTTGAAATATGAAGCCAATTACTGAGGGGAAGATTTCCAGCAAATTGGCTCCTGATAGCTCACATTTATCTGCTTCGGATTTGCATAGTTGGGAGGAGAGGCTCTCTGCTGTGGTCCAGGTAACAAAGACAGAATCTGTTCAGTTGGAGGTGACCGAGTTATTCAACTTCCCTTCAACCCTTGTATGCAGAGTTCAAGAATTAAAGATAATAACAAACAAATCACAAATCGCCCCAAGAACAGTTTTAAGGGGAAAGGAAAAGTAAAAAGAAGACTTTTCCCCCTTTAGCTGATGGTGTGAGTGCTAAAAGAGGCTCCTGAGTGGGATTAGGCAAAGAGGAGACAGCCCCCAAACACGGTAATGATGAAATTCTTCCCTGCAGAATAAGCTTCCAAATTCCTCATTGTCTTCCTCTTCCTCAGCTTAGAGTTCCCTGGTCTTTATCCGGTAGCCAAACACCTACTTCAAGGAAGGAACTAAACATCCAGCAAATTTGACCAGCCCTCAGAACTCCACAGGAAAATAGAAATTGTAGTCTCACCTTGCAAGTTAAAAAATAAAATCTAGTCTTACAGAAAAGAATCCTCACCTGTAAAATCATCGCACACAACACAACAATAAAAAAGACAAAAAACCCGATTGAAAATCAGTAAAGGACTTGAACATTTCTCCAAAGAAGAAACATAAATGGCCAATACGCACATGATATGATGAAATGAGGCTTGACCTCATTCACTGTTAGGGAAATGCAAATCAAAGCCACAGAGAAATATCACTTCCTATCCACTGGGATGGCTATAATCAAAAAGACAGACAATAACAAGTGTTGGTGAGGGTGTAGCGAAATTAGAGTTCTCCCATTGCTGATGGGAATATAAAATGATACCATGGGGGAAAAACAAACTTTCCTCTACCCTCAAGGTTCTTCTGGCTGGTCTAATAATCAGATAGACATGAGGCAGGTTAGCAAGAGAAAATAACCAAATGAAATACATACATATGTATGGGAACCCCGCATACATGAGAGAGTCAGAGACCCCACATGCATGAGAGGGTCAGAGCAGAAAGCGAGCCTGAATATGTAAGAAATCTTGACCTAGGGATGAGGTAAAGTGCTTTGGGAACTTCAAAGGACCATTACAGGAGGATAAGAAGAGCAGATGCTTAGTGAGTAGAAGTTTGTCCCTCCCAGTAGGTGTTCGTCACAGAAGGAGGAACCCACAAGGCTAGAGCGGTGAGG
This sequence comes from Murina feae, assembly GCA_004026665.1. Taxonomy (NCBI): domain Eukaryota; kingdom Metazoa; phylum Chordata; class Mammalia; order Chiroptera; family Vespertilionidae; genus Murina; species Murina feae. Next base: position 28,653 of record PVJC01009550.1, on the reverse strand, counting down.
GATTACGAATTTATTACCCCCCACCAGGTGGCTGAGCCTGGGTGGCTCCAGCGCCCAGTGAGGGGAGTCAGCAGCTTTTTTTAAAAATATATTTTATTGATTTTTTATAGAGAGGAAGGGAGAGGGACAGATAGTCGGAAACATGGATCAGCTGCCTCCTGCACACCCCCTACTGGGGATGTGCCCACAACCAAGGTACATGCCCTTGACCGGAAACGAACCTAGGACCTTTCAGTCCGCAGGCCGAGGCTCAATCCGCTGAGCCAAACCGGTCAGGGCGAGTCAGCAGCTTTTAAAGGACTTTCGGCAGGATTTTTTCTGGGCAGAGACTTCTTTATGAATACCCGGAGGGAGATAATGGAATGTGGTCAACAGATGTGAAATGTGGTCTCATGAGAAACCAAGATGGTGGCATAGGGAAACACCGGAAATTACTGCTGGAAATTACACAACTATTTCAAAACTACAACGAAAAGAAAAAACGGACACCACTCAGACCCACAGGAAGGCTGGCTGAGTGGAAATTCTACAACTAGAAAGAGACTGAGACTCAGAGGAGGTGCAGAGATACAGAGGTGCACATGAAGGGGCTCGTGGAAAGGGCTGGAAGAATTTGGTACCAGAGGGAGACACAAGGTCCTGAGGGCTCTGAACTCTAGTTCCAGGCAAGTTTCTGTGGACTCAGACTCATACAGGGAGGAGCTGGACTGTCTGGCACTGTCTGGCACCGTCTGGCACTGGGAGGATTTCCAGAGCAGCTTTCTCTCGGCAGTGCCAAGGGTCACTGCAACTCGGAGCCTCTAAGGGCAGGGCTGAGAATCAGTCATAGCTGGTTGCTCCACCCTGTAGATTCCCTGAGACCCCGCCTCACCTAAACTTCACGCAGAGGCTTTTGCATATAAAAGGCTGGGAAACCTCAGGCAGAAGCTAAAATAACATCTCCTTAGAGTTCCAAGAGACAGTGAACCCAGTGGTCAAAGCGGGACCACACAGTCTACAACTACTCAGATGCATAAGGGACACACTCAGGGGGCAGACTCAGTGGGCACCAAAGCCCCACTGGAGCAAGTCTAGCCCCATAAGGATGTCTCCAGCATGGAAGTTCTCGCACCATAGACACAGCTGATTCTCACAGCCAAGTGGCCTGGAGGTCAATTCCTCCCAGTGATACCAACAATCAAGGCTTAGCTACAACAAGACTGTGCACAAAGCCAACAAAGCAGTGTAACAAGAGTGTCCACCTCAGGTAACTGGGGAGGCTGAGCCACTGGGCCCTATAGGACACCTAGCACAGAAAGCCACTCTATCAACACAGGGAAGCAGCCAAAATGCGGAGGCAAAGAAACAGGTCACAAATGACAGAAATGGAGGAAAGCAAACGACTGGATATAGACTTCAAAACCATGGTTATAAGGTTTTTCAAGAATATTTTAGAGACTACTGATAAATTTAGTGAGACCCTCAAGGATATGAAAAAGGATACACTAGAAATAAGTATACACTGTCTGAAATAAAGAATAATATACAGAGATCCAACAGCAGACTAGAGGATCGCAAGAATCAAGTCAAAGATATGAAATACGAAGAAGCAAAAAACACCCAGCGGGAAAAGCGAAAAGAAAAAAGAATCCAAAAATATGAAGATAGTGTAAGGAGCCTCTGGGACAACTTCAAGCATAGCGTACCAACATCAGAATTATAGGGGTGCCAGAAGAAGAGAGACAGCAAGATACTGAAAACCTATTTGAAGAAATAATGACAGAAAACTTCCCCTACCTGGTAAAAGAAATGGACTTACAAGTCCAGGAAGCACAGAGAACTCCAAACAAAAGAAATCCAAGGAGGACCACACCAAGACACATCATTATTAAAATGCCAAGGGCAAAAGACAAAGAGAGAATCTTAAAAGCAGCAAAAGAAAAGCAGTTTTTTACCTACAAGGGGGAACCTTTATGACTGTCAGCTGATTTCTCAACAGAAACTTTGAAGGCCAGAAGGGAGTGGCAAGAAATATTCAAAGTGATGAATAGCAAGAACTTACAACCAAGATTACTTTACCCAGCAAAGCTATCATTCAGAATTGAAGGTCAGACAAAGAGCTTCACAGACAAGAAAAAGCTAAAGGAATTCATCACCACCCAACTAGTATTGTATGAAATGCTGAAAGGTATGCTTTGAGAAGAGGAAGAAAAAGAAAAAATTAAAGATAAAAATTATGAACAACAAATACATATCTATCAACAAGTGAACCTAAAAATCAAGTGAATAAAAAAAAATCTGATGAACAGAATAAACTGGTGAATAGAATAGAATCAGAGGAATAGAAAGGGAGTGGACTAACAATTCTCAGTGGATAAGGGGTGTTGGGGGTGTGGGAAGAGACTGGACAAAAATCATACACCTATGGAGGAGGACAGTGGGGGGGGAGGTTAAGGAGAGAGGGTGGGGTGGGAACTGGGAGGAGGGGAGCTATGGGGGGAAAAAAGGAGCAACTGTAATAATATGAACAATAAAGATTTTAAAAAAAAGAAAGAAAGAAATGTGATCTCAGCAAAGGGAATGTCCATAGTGAAATGGCCTGAAAAAACAGTTCCTGTGGGAAGGGTATCAACCCAATTGCTCCATCAAACCTAACAGTAGGTAGATCAAAATATGTTATTTCTGATAATCTCTCATTATGGGAAAGGCCCCTAATTCAAGTTCTTCTAGGTAAAGGGAGTGGCACAAGTGTCACTGGAGCCTAAAGCTACAATTGCCCTTAGCTCAAAACAACCCACATGCCATAAAAGCACATCTTGGAGTGACTTGATCTGAACTCCCATAATACAATCATTTGGGGCAATAGTTCCTCAAAATATTAAACATCAGTTACAGCTAACCCAGCAATTCCACTCCTAGGTATATACTCAAAAGAAATAACAACCTACACATGGAAACAAAGAATTGCACACAAATGCTTATAGTAGCATTGTTCACAATGGACAAAAAGGGGAAGTAACCCAAATGTCCATCAACTGATAAAAGATACACAAAATCTGGTATATCCACACAATGGAGTCAGCCATAAAAATGAATGAAATATTGACACATGCTATAGCATGGATGTACCTTGAAAACATCATGCTAGGCAAAAGAAGCTAGAGACAAAAGATCACATACTAAATTATATGAAATGACTACAACAAACAAATCTATACGGATAGAAAGTAGATTAGTGGAGGCTCAGGAGTGGGGGTGGATGAGAGAGGATGGTTATGAGGAGTGAAAGCTGCTGGGGTGCCTGGACAGCCTGGGTGAGGGGCTGATGACTGTTTGCAGGCAGGCCACAGCCCCTTCAGGATGGGTATCCCCCCTGGAGTGCCTGGCCAGCCTGGGTGAGCGGCTGATGGCTGTTTGCAGGCTGGCCACATCTCCTTCAGGGTAGGGGTCCCTGCTGGGGTGCCTGGCCAGCCTGAGTGAAGGGCTGATGGCTGTTTGCAGGCTGACCACAGCTCCCATTGATTCAACGTTCCAGCAAGTCTGGCTGGAATCAGGTTTCTGGGGTTTATTTATCTTCTATAATTAAAACTTTGCTGCCTTGAGCAAAGGCCACAGCCTGCCTAAGCAGGCAGTTTCCTCCATTGCTGGTGCAATGAAGCCTCCTGTTTGCTTCAGCTCTGTGGCTTCTATGATTGAAACTTTTTTGCCTTGAGCAGAGGCAGTTTGAGGCAGGCAGTTTCCTCCATCGCTGGTGCAATGAAGCCTCCTGTTTGCCCTAGCTCCATGGCTGCCAGCCACCATCTTGTCTGGGTTAATTTGCGTAGAGTCGCTCTGATTGCCTGGTGGGCGTAGCTTGGTTGGTGGGTGTGGCTTAGGTATAATGGAGTGAGGGTTAATTTGCATATTACTCTTTTACTAGATTAGATATAGGATTAGACCTACCTTAATGATCTTACTTTAACTTGATAACCTCTGAGAAAACTCAATTCCAAATCAGGCCATATTTTGTGGTGCTGGGGATTAAGACTTCAACGTGTGAATTTGGGGGGGAGGGACACCATTTAACCCATATCAATCCCATTCAATAAATGTAAAATGAGCCAGGACATGACCCCTATGAGATTGCAACTGATTAAGGGATTTTAAAGTCTAGCACCAAAACCCTAGAATTTTCTCTCTGATTATCTCTTGTTAGTCACCTGGCCTGGACTCTCTCAGGAGGTCACCTAAGAGACAATGCATCAATCAGGATAGCATAGATTATGGTGCAGTAACAAGAACTTCAAAATCTCTGTAAGTTATAACAACAAAAACCATATAGATCAGTAGGGGACTCTTCATAGTCTTTGAGTGACTCAGGGTGATAAAGACTCTACCATTCACCCCAATCTCATAACATATTTCATGATTTCTAAGCAAAGAAGGAAGGAGCCTGGAGACCCATCTCACTTCCCCTCAACAGACAAAGTAAGTCACAAGGCCATGTCTAACCTCAAGGGCCTGGGGAATTGGCATCCTCCAGTGAGCCTTGCAAGAACCAGAACGCTGAGGAGCAGCCCCAGTGTCTATACAGACAGGATCTGAGGTTCAAGATGGCTCTTCCATCAAAAAGTGGTGTTTCTCCTCAACCATAAACACCAGCTCAGTCACATATGTTTTAAATAATGATTTTCTAGCTTTATTTAGAGGAAAGGGCACTGGACCAGTAGGCAAGCAGTTTATCTCCTAGCTCTGCCACTTCCCAGAAAGTCACATCTCATGCATTCACTCAGAAAAGTATATGAAGAGTCTTTTCAGACCAAGCATCATGATGAGCTTGGAGATGAAAGGGTGAACAGACAGCCTCAGTTTCCTCATCTCTAGGGGGTTGGTTTAAATCAGAACCCTCAGCCTTATGCCATAAAGAGATTACAAGTTTCCCCATTCTTTTCAAATCTCAGTGCAACATGAAGCCCCTGCACCCCCACCTCCTCCCAACTGGTCAGCTCCAACCACAAGTAGCTTAACTCATTCACCCCAGCAGACTGTACCAATAGAATCTCCATGTATGGTTGAAAGAATTTAGGACACAGTGGGCTACACCAAGGATCAGCAAACTATGGCACAGGCTAAATCCAACCTGCCACCTATACGCCTAAAAGTTAAGAGTGGTTGGGGGGGAAATAATAATAAATCTAAAAAACGCATGTTCAAATGGTTAAAAGAAGAGTAGTTCATAAAACAAATTTTCAAATTTTAGTGTCTATGAAGTTGTATTGAAAAACTGTTGAAAGGAAAACCTTTTCTTCTATCAGCTTAGGTTCCAGTGGTCAGGAGCCTGTGAATTGAAGAACAATACTCATTAAGGAGAGAGAAAAAAATATTTATGTGAGTATAGTAATGAGTAACTTACTGAATACCCAGAAATAAAGGTTTATATACCACCTAAAAAAAGAGAGAGAGAGTGTATGTGTGTGTTGGGGGTGGAAGTGTGGTGGGTAGGGTTTCAATGAGAAAGCATGGGAGCTTCTATTGGGGGTTTTTATGCTAATGGGGATGGGCAACTGTCTTCTTCCTAAAATTTACAGGAAACTCCCTTGAAGGGGGGTTAATGACAACTGTATTTTCTGGAGGCTCTACTTTAATGAGATAAGAAAAGTTCAAATAAGATTTCAAATGCTTTTACTTTATGTCAAAACTGTGACCCCTTCACTACCAAGCCCTCACATGATGCCGATGGTGTTGCTGGTGGTCCACAGCCCACCGTTTGAGTTGCAAGGATCTATAGACCATCTCAAGGTCACCTCAAGCTCTCCAACACTGGGATTCTCCATTGCTCTGGGGGGAAATTATAAACCACCAAACACCCTAGACAGGCCATTCTCTAGAAGGAGAAGCAGATCAGGATAAAAGCAGTCACACAGAACATGATTCTATCATCCCAATTACTTACAAAACAGTGATTCTTCCTGATATTATCAATACCCTAAGACTCAGGACTGCCCACACCCAGCAGGGAGCAAACTCTAATCACCATAGGAACAGAGGAGAGCCCTGCTCACCAGGCCACATTCTGCTGTGGGATCTAATATATCCCCCAACTCAGGACTTCATCCTGTGATAGCCATCAAACCCCACCCTACCTGGCCCTGCCCCGTGCTGAGCTGGGCTCCACAGCCTGGGCCAGTCCTGTCCCATTTCTATCAAGGGCATAATATCCTGTTGTTTATCTCAATAAGAGAAATCCATTTGAAATGGTATCCCTAGGCACAGGTACCAAATTGACTCTTTATTAACTACTTTCTGATACCCGAATTTCTACTCCTCTCCCCACCACTTCTCCTGCCAGTCAGGCAGCTGCCTGAAGCAGAGCCAGATGGGAGACATTCAATAAAGTTGCTAGCTCTTCCCCCATAATCCTGAGATTTACAGTGTTAATTTAAAGCCCTCAGACATCTGTGACACCACACCACCTTGTCCAATTTTTCCTCAAGGAGCTGTATGGGTTTTCTAAAGAATTCACTGTTAGATCAATATTAGCTTTAAGGAAAATGTGGTACCCTGAAGTCACAGCAACCACATTGCTAAACTGCACTCTAATCCTGTGATGGGGAAAATGCTTACAGGGAAGCACCAGATCTAGACAGGTTAGGACGCATACTCAAGTTGCCCCCACTTTCAAAGGAGGGCAAAAATTAGGGGACTTTGGATTTATTTACAAATTAATGTCAAAATATGCCTTTCCCACAACACGACAATTATAGGTGCAGATGGTGTGTGGGGGGAATGGAGAGAATCTTACTGTAATAATGGAAAGAACTTGGACCAAGAGTCTTTATAATACTGGTAATGGTATGAACAGACCTTTCTGGAGCAATAAAAATACTCTATGTCTTTGCTGTCCAATATGGTAGCCACTAGCCACGCATGGTCACTGAGCCTTGGAAATGTGGCTAGTGACACTGAGGAACTGAAGTTTTAATGTTAACTGATTTAAACTTAAATGGCCACGTGTGGCTAACAGCTACCATATTGGGCAACGTAGCTCTAGACCCCACTCCAAGGTGTGACGTTGAGCAAGTCATTAAACCTCTCTGAATTTTCTTTTCCACTTTGGAGAACTTGAGGGTGAGAATAAGGAATGTTTGTGGTTCCATGGAGTTGTTTCATCTATAATTCATGAGTAAATACAATAGTCATCCTTCTAATTGGGGGAGTACTTGGGGTATATTTAGGAATCTCTCTCTCTCTCTCTCTCTCTCTCTCTCTCTCTCTATATATATATATATATATATATATATATATATATATATATATATATTCTAATAAAAGAGTAATATGGAAATTAACCATCACTCCAAGACACCTAAGCCATGCCCACCAGCCAAGCCACGTCCACCAGCCAATCAGAGTGGCCATATGCAAATTAACCCAGCCAAGATGGAGAGTGGCAGCCATGGAGCTAGAGTAAACAGGAGGCTTCTGTTGCAACTGTTGCAACTGTCTGCCTAGGCCAGCTGGGTCTCTACTCAAGGAAACAGTGTTTCAATTATAGAAGCCATGGAGCTGAAGTAAACAGGAGGCTTCGTGCCTGCCTAGGCCTCTGCTCAAAGTAACAAAGTTTCAATTATAGAAGATAAATAAACTCCAGAAACCTGATTCCAGCTAGCCTCACTGGGACGTTGGGTCAATGGGAGTTATGGGCAGCCTGAAAATGTCCCTCAGCCCCTTACCCAGGCTACCCAGGCACCCCAGTAGGGACCTGAACCCTGAAGGGGCTGTGGCCAGCCTGAAAATGGCCCTCAGCCCCTCACCCAGGCTGGCCACACCCCCATGGGGTGAGGGTCCCCATGGGGTGAAGGTTCCCACTGCGGGGCTTGGCCAACCTGCAAACAGCCATCAGCCCCTCACCCAGGTTGGCTAGGCATGCCAGCAGGTGGACATCCCCTGAGGGGTTCCAGACTGCGAGAGGACACAGGCTGGGCTGAGGGACCCCCTCCCCCAGTGCACAAATTTTTGTGCACCAGGCCCGTAGTGCCTTAGTGTGTGTGTATTTCTGTCTCTCTCTCCCACAACCATGTTAATGACTCAGCATGGATGGGGCCTCTTCCAGAATATTAGCCTGGCCACTGGCAACACTCCTACTTTTCTATCAACACACACACACAAATTGAATTTCTCTTGTCCTGTTTTGGCAACAATAAACCCAGGCTCTCCTGCATCATGAGCTCTGTTACAACAAAAGCCATTTTACTCTCACACTGACCACAATTCTTAAGTGTGGGGTCACAGGACAGAGTGTGGGAGAGAGTCTGACAACACCACCATGCCTACATGACTGCGACTGAGTGGCCCCACTCTGCAATCCTTAGTTGATTTCTGAGCTGTTTGCTACAAGGTTTGAAGGGAGGAGGTCAGATCAATTACAGAAGTGATTAGCATGCAAATGGTCCCAGCAGGTTTGGAGCAGGAACTCTCTCAGTGAGGACTGCAGATGCCAACTGAGTTGGAGGAAATCATCTTGCTATAAACTGAAGAAAACTCATTAGCCTTTTTATCAAAGAAAACACAGGTCTCTCACTGTTTTAAGTGTGTTATTCTGAAACATTTTATAGTCCAGTGGTAAGGACCAGAGACTCAAAATATTACATCAAGATGAAGGATAGAATATCATTTTGTCCAAGAGACATAGTGAATTTTGTCATTTAATTTATTCATTTCATCCACTCATGTCTTTTTGTTCCTGTACTTTGAGTGTCCTTGTGTGACTCAAAGCTATGGTTCTCAAACATCAGGCTAAGGACAGGTTATACCAACACTTTCACCAGTCCAGGGTATATTCATACAGACAAGAACACTGTAATCAATTCTTTATTTGGCTAAATTTGTTCCAGTTAAAGAAGATTCCTAGCCCTAACTGATTTGGCTCAGTGGATAGAGCATTGGCCTGCCGACTCAAGGGTCCCAGGTTCGATTCCAGTCAAGGGCATGTACATTGGTTGCGGGCACATCCCCAGTAGGGAGTGTGCAGGAGGCAGCTGATCAATGTTTCTCTCTCATTGATGTTTCTAACTCTCTATCCCTCTCCCTTCCTCTCTGTAAAAAAAATCAATAAAATATTTTTTTAAAAAAAAGAAGATTCCTATTACATTACCTTACTATTTTGGTATTAAAAAAATCCTTTTGTTTATTAAATAATTGTGATTCTAAATGGAAGTGTTTTGGTTTTTGTCAGGGTGGTTTTGCTTTTTGTAAATAGTCTTACTAGCAAAATTAAAAGTTACCAACTGCCAGCTTTGTGCTATGTCTGTTTTGCTACGTGATTACCAATGTCTGGCATTCTCAGGGGAGATACTCCATCTCCCACCAGGACTGGGGAGGCCGTGGTCCATTTGAAGGAACTAAGCATGGAGCCTCTTTGAAACCCCACTTCTCTATGTTCCCTGGGTGGAGCAAGTGGTTTACCTAATCCCAGGTATGGAAAAATAGACTTTTCTGATTTCCAGCTCTGATAGCATCACAACCCCAGGGATCTCACCTTGGCACTGACTAGCTTCAGATTAAAAACAAAAAAAAGTCTTAACAGAAAATGAGCTGGCAGGAAGGTCTTACTTATGGTGACTCTAAAGAACTTTCTATTCATCTAGTCGTTCTTGTTACAGATCACACCTCTCTAGAAAAGAGAATTCCCAAGTGGGAGTGGCCCTTATATCACGTCCATAAGTAAACCCCAATTATACAAACTTGAAGTGTTGAGAAGAGCACAGTGTCACGGGGGAGAGAAACTGGTAACCAGCACTTGGGTAAAAAAATGTTATCAAGACAATCAGGATAATTTTCTATCAAGAAGCAATAAGAGGGTTTGCAGGTAGCAAAAGGAGGGTGTGCGTGTGTATGAGCCAATATAGGATGGACAGTGTGAGGCAAAAGGGAGGCAGAGGAAGATGTAGCAGAGAAGCTAAGCCCAAGAGGGCTTCTAAGCTGATGACAAAGATGGAAGCTAAAGTCTCCAGACAGGAGCCAAAACGCACATGTACCAAAAACCTACTAAAATAGCCTATAATTTCCATTAGATTCCCACATTTCTAAGTCACTGTCCCAAATGTATTGCCCCGAGCCCAAATCCCTACGTCTCTTCACATCCCCATAATTTAGCTTTCATTGGTAAACACTGGGGCCTGACAGCTTCTTTGGGTCTTCATTTTGCCTCTAAAAAATTCCATGTACATGTAAAAACATTAAATAAATTTGTATACTTTTCTCCTGTTTCTCTATCCTATGTCAGTTCAATTCTTAGGCCAGCCACAGAACCTAAGAGGGTAGGAGGAAGTTTTTCTTTCTCTAGTACCAACAGTGTTAAAAAATATTATCACATTATCACTTTAGTCCCTTAAAATAAAGCTGGACTCAGAAGTATGCACTCAGGCAATAGGCGTAAAGAATTCTGTTGACTCAGAAAAACAGCAAAAGCCAAATTTCCCCAAGCAGCAGAAGAAATGTGACCATAAAGTTGCAGGGCTCTGTGTGGTTAATAGAAAGTCTCATTGCAACGTGACCATCAGGCTCACCTCAGTGCATACAACCAAGTCGGCAATAAATTTGACTTAAGAATATCAACTGGTGATGGTACATGCTTATGTATATATTATACCTATGGGCTTTTCTTTGTCAAAAAGGGACTAAACATAGAGCTCCACCATATTTTATCTGGAATTATATTTAGTTTAGAATCAGCGTGAATCCAAATTAGTAACTAGGTAATTTCTTGATCTTCTTATCCTCCTAATGAATTCTTGCCTTAAAATTCATCATGAAGGTAGCATAGAAGATGAGCCACTGGATATTTCTGCAAACCTTTGACTTCACATAGATTGCTACACCTTTAGCTAATTTCTCACAAGATCAATGGTCTTTAACATGGCTAATAGGACTTAACAGTGACACAGGGTGCTACCTCAGTCTGGTAATTTACATTCAGTCTCAAAAAAAAAAGTATATTCCAGCCACAAACCTACAATATTGCTTTAAATTGAAATAATAAATTCCAAGGTAAGTAGTAGTTAAAAGAAAAGAATAAAACCCTCTAAATTCTAATATTATGCTAACTTCCCAAATATGTGAGTTCTCTTTCTAAATTGGTGGATGTAGGGCAGTGGAAGTATCTGTAATTAAACAGTGATTTCACAAGATGAGGTCATTATTTAAAAATTAGCATTTGGCCCAGCTGGTATTGCTCAGTGGTTGAGCATCAACCCGTGAACCAGGAGGTCACGGTTTGATTCTGTGGTCAGGGCACATGCCCAGGTTTCCAGCTTGATTCCCAGTAGGGGGCGAGCAGAAGGGCAGCCAATTGATGATTCCCTCTCATCACTGATGTTTCTATCTCTCTCTCCTTCTCCCTTCCTCTCTGAAATCAATAAAAATGTATTGTTTTTAATTAATAAAAATCAGAATTTGATTTTTCAAAAAAAGTCATGTAATTAATTTTTCAAATGATCTTCACATATAACTCTCACCAAATTACAAACACCTTTTTATATAGTAGAAAGTAACACTGGTGTTCCATATGAAGATAAAGATGGCAGGATGAGGGCTGAACAGACTAGAGACATAGTTCAGAGCTTCTGTCACCATAGGTCAGCAGTAGGGTCAGGGAGAGGTTTGTACAGTCAGACGTGAGTCTTGGTTTATCATCTGGGAGACTGTATAGAGAGTGAGAGGTAGGCAAGTTGGTTTACCAAGAGGCCACAAGAATATGTACAGGGAGAAAACGTAAGGCTAGTAATGAAGCTGAATCAGAAACCAGAAAGCAGGACAGATGTCAGAGCCAGGAACACGTTCTGCTTGGTTTTTCTAGATCTTTCATGAGCAAAGGGTTCTGTGATTAAAATGTTTGGGCATGTGCTGGATTAAATGGGCTTTTTGTTTTCTCATTTGACCACAACATTTTTGCTCTTTTTAAAAAAATTTTTTTGTTGATTAAGGTATTACAAATGTGTCTTTATTCCCTCATTGATCCCTCATCCCCGCCCCCCCATTTTCGCTCTTTTAATATACTGGTGTCCACCATGAATCTCTCATCATTGTAAGTTATGATGTTACCAAATTCATTGACCAGAACTATTTGTACACTAAAGCGCCCATTGGGCCATGTGGTCTACAGAACAGCTTTTGGAAATTCCAAATCTGTCAAAATGTCTGATTCTAAAGATAAAAACATTGATCCCCAAGAAGTTAAGAGATTTGCATGGCATGGCATGGCCACGCAGACAGAGCTGGGACTAGAGCCATCTGAAGCGCCTGGTATGGTTCCTCACAGCGCACAATGCAGCCAGCCTCTCTTTTTCTCTCCTCTTTGCTGAAACCAGCCTCCATTAGATATTGATAAACTCAGGAAAGTAACAGCTGCACTTTCCTTATTTAACAGCAGCCAAACAAACCCCAAGGCACCTCTGCCAAACCTTCCGGAGAGGAGACCATGACTGTCTGTCTACTTCCAGCCCTTCCCTCACCCAAGTTCAGTAAGCAACTACGATTTCAATTATAACAGGGACATTCTTTCAGTTCCAGAAAGGCTACAGAGAAGCTCTTAGGTGATTAATAGCTGATTAACTTCTCCTGCCAAACACCTGCGAGCTCCATTAATTAGACCCAATGCTAAGCAGTGATCAGATAAGCCCTGCAAACACCAAGCCTGAGAGAATTTTTCCCTTGATGGGACTCACTACCCCCAAGCTATGCCTGGGGTTCCAAGCTGGTCCTCCTGAAAGAAGGCACAGCCAGGAGCAGGAGTAGCACTGGACTCTATGAGTCCTGAGGTCCACATTCTAGAACCTTCTCTTTCTGGGCTCCCTGAATGTTGTTAGCAAGGCTGTTTAGCTGTTTCAGTAACTTTTTAGGTTAAAAGATTGGGGGGTTAAAAACAGGAGGGGCGGAATCGACCCACTGTAGTCTAGCTCAAAAGTCATCAATGGTTCTCTATTATTCACTGAGCCTGGTTCGTACTCCCTGGCCTAGTATTTAGGGTCTTCTACAATCTATCGATACCTACCTTTCCCTCTACTGTTATTTCCCCACACAGAACCCTTTCTTACCCACACTGGACTACTTGTCGCTCCCATAGTGCCTCTTCCTCTTCTGCTTCCACCTGGCTATCCCAACCCATCTCTCCCCATCTGTATCTAATAAACCCCAATCAAATCTCAAGAATCGATTCTACCTTCTCCATGAAACCTCATTGACTACACCTCCAGAATTCTATCTCAAAATTCAGAAAGTTCCTATACTTCTAATCCGTTCTTTGCACAAAATACTTATTAGGAACCACTTTGAAATGCAGTTAATTGTGAACATGTCTTATCTTAGAGACCAAGCTTCTGGAGACCAAGGTTACCGTCCTTAACATTTTGTACTTGATACTCAAAATTATCCAGTTGCCCTCACCTCTTCATAGTCTTTAGGTAAGATCCCAAATCTGAACTTGACATATAAGCTCCTTCCTTAATGAGTCCCTTCCAACTTCTCCTGTCAATATTCACTCCCTCTTGCCTATACCCTGTCTCCCGTCATACCATATTATTGAGATTTCTTCAGAGGGCCAAGCTTCTGCTTCTGTCGATGGTCTCCCCTCTTTCTGGAATGAATTTTACCCATTTATCTCCCTGAAAGATTCCAGAGGTAACACTTCACAGAAGAGCCTTCATCCCTCATCTAGGTTAGGTCCCCCTGCTTCTCTGCTCACATAGTCCCTATAACTTCGCTGTAGTAACTTGCAACACCTCCGGTTTACTTCTCCATATCCCCTACAACTTGAACTTCCATAAGAGTTCTGTGAAGAGAGGAACTACATTTCACTCGTTGTGGTATCTCTAGGAAAGCACAGTGCCTGAACATAATAGATACGGTAGCCAGCCTCCGAGGTGGTTCCCAATGATCATGGTCTCCAGATGTTCATTCCCACGTGTATCTGCTCACACATTAGTGACCAATGCACATTTATGGAAGACTCTACAAGAAGCAGAACATACCACGGCAAGCAATGTAAACATCCCCATGAAATATTTCTTTCCTTCCAAGTTTCCCTTGGATTTGCTTCAAATAAAAAAGGGGGGGGGGGGAGAAGTACACTGAAGATATAGATGCCAAAAAATTGACCATGAATGGTAATAGGTACTTTATAGTATTCTGTCTATTTTTAATATGTTTCAAATAAAATGTTAAACAAATATTGTCCCGCACCCATCCACCCACTCACCTTAACTGTGAAGGCCTTGGGGTTTCTCTTGTGCTTCTCTTTTCTTTTCTCAGATTATCTCCCCTCAGCATCCTGAAACTCGAACTTCTTCTCTGAGGCATCCAGTTCTTCCCTCCCCCTCCCCTTCCTCCAAACTGGACTACAAAACTAATCACTGAATTCAGCAAAACAAAGGTCTCCCCAAATAACAGGACCCACCCTCTTTCGAAGGCAGTTTAGGGACTGTCTTTTGTTATGTGAGCATACTTTGGAGACTTAATCCCCCGCCAAAGTGGTTTATCAAAGTAATTCTCCCAACGCCTATAGGGCTTTCCTGAAGAATACTGGTGAATAAAATTTTCTCCATCTTGTTACACTTATTATTCTAAATTCTTTTGCACTTTGTTCAAAAGAAACCAGCCATTGAAACTTGATTTTGAGAACCAAAGCTTGTATTCAACAATTTCTGAAAAGAGTGGTTAATTCTATTTGAGTTTCTCTCCATAGCCCCATTCAAAATAGGTTGTGTGTATCTAAGAATAAATGGAGTCACCGCACAAGAGGTTTATTATCAGAGCTAAGCTTCGGGAAGCAACTCTCACTACTTAATGCTGAAAGGACTGGAGAAAAAGAAGGAGAGATACAAGGCTGCAGTGAATGAGGAAGGCGGTTAAAGAGGAAGAAGGGAATGGATAAACGGGGAGGAGGGGGGAGGGAAAGGCACCGAGTGGGGAACATTTGAAAAGCCTCTGTTATCTATCGCATCATACAGCTCTCTTTGCTGTGCCAGCTCAAAAGAAGTAAAAAATTATTCATACAAATCAGAGAGCCAACTTCTATTTATTTTCCCGTGTCTTCATTTAGCCTGTGTTTTGGTTTCTACTAGCTTTGGGGGGGAGGGTTGTATTCTTTTCACTTCCTCTTTTGGTTTAAAAAGATAAACTTAGCTCCAAGGACCGTGAAGACCTGCACAAGGACCTGACTCCTTATTCTGTTTGCACAGGATTGGCATTTGATGTTTAAATCAGCTTGAGCCTGTCTTTGTTGTTGTTGTTGTTGTTGTTGTTGTTGCTTGTTTTTGTGAAATTTGCCAGTTTTCTTGCAGGTGCACCTGCTGAGCAAAAAAAAGCCCGAGAAAACAGAGGCTGGTCCCTCTGAAGGGGACCCTGGACCAGATTATGTCAACAATTACCCTGCCCTGAAAGAAGCTGGCCTGACCGGTCCCATGTTGTCAAATGACAATTCAAGAGTCACGCACAAATGGTTCCTTCCATCTGAAGCCCTCTAGGTAATAGTAGCCTTTTGAGGTTATGATTTCTCCGGATGGAATTCAGTCAGAGAAATTCAGTTTGCGTTGAGCCCTTGGCACAGAGCCAGGCGAGCCTAACAATGCAATGTGCTTCCAAAGAAAGCTGGACTTATCCTGTCTTTTCTCCTTCCCTTTTCTCTCTGCTTCTAACCTTGTGCACACATTACCTCTTCCCACTCCTGCTCTCTCCTTCTATCAGGGGACAGCAGAGCTTTTAAAAATAAAACCCACCCCTTAAAAAGGAGCAGCTTGTATAGAAGGACATAAACTCCCACCCGCACCGTCTTGAGAATTCACCCTTTCCTCGCTGACCTCTGGTACTTCTACCAGGAAAATGGCACGGGGCCACTATGAGGGGGAGACCAGGGGTTATCACAGCCACATTTTCCATTACTTCTGCAGAGAAAGAGTTTGACTTTTTTCTTTCTATTTTTTTCTGAA
The DNA here is from genome assembly GCA_004026665.1 of Murina feae. Lineage (NCBI taxonomy): Eukaryota > Metazoa > Chordata > Mammalia > Chiroptera > Vespertilionidae > Murina > Murina feae. Next base: position 12,712 of record PVJC01009550.1, on the reverse strand, counting down.
AGCAGGGGACATATACAGCGTCTGCCCAAACACCATGGCCTCACAACTGTTGGCTTTTATTCCCTTCTCTTTCTCTCTCTCCCTCTGCTTGGTTTAGTCTTCATTTTGCCAAGATTTCCCTCTCAATAATTATTATTTCTTGGCCTGGAAAAGGTTGTAATTCTCTTTGTCTTTTGCATTTGATCATCCAAGTGGATTAATGTGGGTGTTAAATGGGTGGAAGGAGTCGTTTTCTTTGTCAAATTCTCTTAATCATCCTTTTGATTTCACACTCCCGTTTTCCCCACCCACGCAGGTGCCTCCTGCTCCTACAGAAATGCGTGTGTGTGTCTTCTCACACGTCGTTCCCTTTTTGGGTCACATTCATTTGAGAGCCTGGAATAAGTCAATGTGAAAAAGGGCGCACCACACAAAGGGCGCGGCTTAGGGCGGGGGCGGGGGCAATCGCACTTGTCTTTTGGTGTGTCTGTACCTGCATTTTAAAATGTTTTTTTCTGAAAAATCTCTCCGGGCTTAACGTCGCCAGCTCAAGGGGCTGGCTTTGGGTTTTGCTTGTTCTTCTCTCAGGTAAAGCATAAAGGAGGCAGCAGTTAAACTGCATTTAAACCAACACAAGGGAAGGCCAATCACCCCAAGTCCAAAGTGCATGATCTCCCAGCCTCTTGTGAGGACAGAGCAATGTCCTCTTCTGACCTGGGGTGCAGCGCCTTTGACTGGACCCACCATCCTGGCCTCTCCCTCCCTGACGCCTCCTCCCCTGCCTCAGTTCTTACAGAGCCATGCAATGGTGAAATCAGTATTAAGATTTAGAAATTAAAAGCTAGCATGTGTGTGTGGGTGAATGGGAAAGCACTCTACAAACTTAACAAAAGACACTTCAAAGGGCTTGGTCCACCCTTTCAGTAGGAGGTGTCAGGGAGAGAAGCCTGCCTGGGAGGCAAGCAGCCTGGCAGAGAAACTCAAAGACATTTCGCCAACTGGCATTAAGATAGTCAACAGAACTACGGATTTGGTTGGGGGAGTCACCGTGTATCGGCATAGAAATGGATACACACCATTACTTGAATGTGACGGTATGGTCACCCGGCCATCAGAACGACTGATCATATTGATGTAGCTGTTACCTATGTAAGCAAACATGAAAAACAGATTTTACCTCAACTACTAATTCTCCTTGATTGGGAATGGCTCTCTCAAAAGCTGCTCTGAAAAAGATCCTGGAGCCACCTCTGAGCTTAGCAGACAACATGCTCAGATCGACTAGCCATGGGTGAGAGTGGTAACACAGATGCTGCCTATTCGCTGTTCCTGGCAAGGGGGTTACAAAGACTAGAACAGAAGACTTCACAGCAAGGTTTCAAATTCTGCCAAGTGGAAAGCCCTACGTATTTGCAAAACAGCAAGTGTCTCAACCGTTTAAAATGTGCTTCTCTCTAACAGCTACCACTGACTGAGTAGCTACAGTGTGCCGGGCACTATGCTATGGTCAGTACTTACATTGTTTCCTTCAATCTTTATAATAACACTGGAAGGTGAGTGTTACCTCCATTTTTCAGCCTGAAAAAATACAGGTTCAAGAGGTTAAATGGTCCAGGTTAACTTGCCCTAGACCATAAGCGGTGGAGCCCAGACTTGGATGGAGATCTGCAGTGAAGTCCAAAGCCAAGGGTCCTGCCATAAATCCTGTTGCCTCTTTGAGATTAGGAGACGAGAAGAGTCGGGGAGCGGGAATCCTTGGCAGTTTGCTGCCAAGCCTTACAGCAAAGTCTTCAAACTTCCCATCATTCTTTTTGGTTCCTGACAGCTTCAGCTAATTGTCTGCCATTAGGCAGTTGAGATTTTTAATTACAGTTACATGCAGCAGAGCTGAAATTTCAGCTAATTATAGCTGAAATTGAGAACTATGAGTAAGTTTCAAAGGTCATCCAGTAGTTTCCTTTGGGTATATGTCTGGGTTGGTGTTTTTTGTTTTTGTTTTCGTAAGTAAGTTAAGCATGTATATGGCTAAAGAAATCAACTATTGTTTGAAATGGCTAACACTGAAAACCGATGAGCCTTTTGTGTCACCCAGTCTTGCCTCCCAGAGGCAAACATTTTTAATTAATCATTTTGTTTTTATTTCTCCTGGTGATTACTTTGAATCTCTATATAATAGACATATAGCTCTATTCTTTTTATTATTATTATTATTACATAAAGCTTTACAAAGATTAGTACATATATCTCTTTTTCCCCCTGCCCTTCCCCCCGCCTCCCCTATCCCCCAGTGTTTTGTGTCCATTGGTTATGCTTAAATGCATACACAAAAGTCCCATGTCTGATCTGTTACCCGCCCCCCCATGTCCCTGTCCTTGTTGCTGTAATTTGACAGTCTGTTTGATGTTGTTCTGCCTCTGAATCTATTTTTGTTCACCAGTTTATAATGGTTATTATTATCCATAGATGAGTGAGGACATGTGGTATTTTTCTTTCATTGACTGGTATAGCTCTATTCTTGATAACGTATCTTTACACTTTATACACCGATAGATGAAAATGTAACTCACCTGTGCTACCTTCACCTTCCTTCCCCCTCCCAGTTTAGTTACATTCTATTTTTCGTTCTTCCACTCAACATTTGCAACTTCAATCGGCATATTAAAGCCTCATTTCTTGTTCCATTCACTCTTCACAACCATTTCCTTCTTCCTCGCTTCCAGCCTCTAGCCTCTATCAGCTACACCTGCAATGTGCACATTAGCAAGATAAATAATCTTTAGAGCCTCTTTGAAATCATAGTTAACTCCTCCATGAATTCTACAAGTGAATTCTAAAACCCAAATACTGGAAAATAATCTATTCAAATGGATTCTCCTTCTTCACGTGCCATCAGTGGGTCAAAATCATGCCACAGATGAGTTTGCTTTATATTGGACTCATGCCTTTTTTGGATAGTGTTGCTATTGTTTCCCTGAAGTCTTTGTTTCTTTCTTCTTATTTTTCATAACATTATAATAGTCTCACAGTTTTTAAAGTCTCAATGTACAGCTTACCCTGTGAGTTCCCCTGCCCTCCCCCCAACATTGCCAAGACCTCTTGCACAGCATCCCCTACCTCTCCTCTCCAGTTGAGACTAGTTTCTCTCAAGTCCTAAGACCCAGCTGCCAGGCAAGGATTTCTGTTTGCAGTTCTTCTACATTGAAGCTTTTGTCTCCCATAGTTTCCTCTTCCTTAGTTCACTCCCTGATTTTTTTTCTGAAACACATTCTCTAATAACTTCCTAAGACAGACTGCATGGTCATAATCTTTCTGAGTTTTCGGGGGGAAAAAATCTTTATCCTGACCTCAGACTTGATTGATAGATTAGCTAGATATAGAATTTTAGAACACAAATCACATTCACTCAGAACTTTGAAAAGATTGCTCCATTGTTTATGTTAAGAAGTTTAATGCCAGCTGATTGCTATGATATAAATGTCTGTGACCACACACACACACACACACACACACACACATTCATGTGTGGAAATCCTAATGCCCAACGTGATGGTATTAAGAGGTGAGGCCTTTGGCAGGTGCTTAGGTCATGAGTATGGGATCCTTTTGAATAGAATTAGCTGCCTTTTGTAAAGAGGTCCCAGAGAGCTTGCTAGCCCCTTTCCGCAACATGAGGACACAATGAGAAGGGGCCAGCTATGAGTCAGGAGGAGGGTCTCACAAAAATGGAACCAGGCTGGCACCTTGATCTTGGACTTCTTCCAGCCTCCAGCAACAGTGAGAAAACCATGTTTGTTGTTTATATCCTATCCAGTCTCCGCTGTTTTGTTATAGCAGCCCAAACAGACTAACACACTAATTCTTGTTCTTTTCTAAGTTGCCTGCTTTTCCTCTCAAGAAACTTTCAAGGGCATCTCTTTATCTTCAATGAAGCTAAATGTCATGAGTATTTGTCATGGTGTGGATCTTTTTTTATCTCTTCCATTCAATACTCAGTAGGTCTTTTTAATCTGAAGACTGAGATCTCCCTCCAGTTCTGGGTACTTTTCTTATTTATTTAATAATTTCTGCTCCTCTGGTTTAAAAACTCCTGCTAAAGCCAGATCAGTATTCATGGGATGCAGTCATGGATTGAGCTTCTTACCTCTTCATATTTAAGAGGAAGCAGTAAAACAGCTGAGCAGGAGCTCTGTGAATCAAGGGTTAGCTTATCAACTGACAGGTTTTGCTTCGAGGGAACAGGTGGGGAACCAGCCATAATATTTTGAGACCCAGAATGAGGAGAGCCTTACTCTGGAAGAGTAACTCTCCACTAGTCCTCTCAAAGAATACAGTCCATTTTTTTAAAGAAAAGATTCAGCTTGAGGACAAGGGCTGTCTTAGGGGGGCACAGAAAACACAAACAAATAAATAAATGGAATGGGGTCAACAGCTCCAAAGATCTTCAATTTGTCTTCTGTTTTCAACCTTCCTACTCCCACCCTCTGCCATGCATGTGCCTTCCTATTATTCTTTTGGCAATGGCTGTTCCTTTGCAAATGCCCAAGTACACATTCTTTTATTAGCCAATTGCTTCTTCCTTCCAGATACTTGTTGAAAGATACGAACTATTCCTACACCCCCCCCATAGCACACATTTATTCCTTTTATTTTTTTATAATTTTATTGTTTTCTAAAACTAAAAAGTCTATACTATGTAACATGAATACCATCTTAGAGAGAAGGTGCGTGTGTGTGTACCTCTTTCATTTTGAACTAAAGTTATACAATGGTTTTCAAGCAATTCTCCACAAAGCCAAGGATGTGGAGAGAGGGTCATAGAAAGAGCAAAGACAAGGCCGAAGTAAGAGATGAGCAGGCGAGAGGTTCCCCCTGCAGCTAGAGCTCTCTGCTTTTATTATTGTGCTTCTGCAGATTTCACTTGATGAGATCATCCTGTAAGAAAGAAAGTAATTCATGACAAAATGCAAGCAAATGCTGAAAGAAGGGGTCTAGAAAACAAACTTTCAGGTGTGGGCTAGAATGTTCAAAGAAGAGTACTGGGGAGAGGTAGGACCTGTAGAGAGCTCTGGGGTACGCTGAAAAGGTATGCTGGCACCACATCCTACAGGACCTTTTAAGCTTCCCAGACCTTATGTTCACAAGTCCGGGCTTTATCCTAAACATAAAGGAGCAATTAGATGGCTTAAAACAAGGAAGTAAAAGGGATTCATGTGTGTTTTTAAAAGGTCATCGGGACTTCGGAAGCACAGATGTGATCATCAGCAAGTAGGCAAGGATTTTGCCCATTTCCTCTCACGTCATCATTACCACACCCTGTGTAGGCAGGACAGGCAGGCACTTCTGTTATTCCTAATTCACAGGTGATGAAACTGAGGCTCAGAGAAATCATATCATTTGTGTGAGGTTACATCAGTAGTAAGTGTCAGAGCCAAGGCAGGAATCTGCCTTTCTTAACCCGTTTTGGTAAAGGAAATGTGAAGACAAAAAAAGTCATCTACCCCAAAGCGATCAGTCAGTGTTGCAGCCTAACCTTAAGGGCCATGCCACCCTCCAGGCCCATTCCCTGAATACTCATGAGCTCCTACCACTAACTCTCCAACTCTTCAGAGCCTTGTATCCCAGTCGCACATCTAGATGCTGAAGGATAAAATACAGAAGGAAGGCAATGGTGTGAATTCATCATTTACTGTGTTCCCTTCCTTCTCTTCCAAAATCCCTTTATGAATATTGTACTGGGTTGAACAGTTTCCAATCCCCCCCCCAAAAAAAAAAATTATGTCCACCTGGAACTTCTGAATGTGACCTTCTTTGGAAATGGGCCCTTTGACATTTAATTAGTTAAGATGGGGTCATACTGGAGCAGAGTGAGTCCTAACTCCAATGACTGGTATTTTTATAAGAAGGACATGTGAACCCACAAAGACACAGGTGGGAAGGCCTTATAATGAAGAAAGCAGAGATTAGAGTGATGCATCTACAAGCCAAGGAATGTCAAGGACCCTGGGAGCCACCAGAAGCTAGGACTAGGCAAGGAAGGAATCCCACGCTGGCTTCAGAGGGAGCATGGCCCTGCAGACACCTTGGTTTCAGAGTTCAAGCTTCCAGGACTGTGAGGAATACATGGGGTGCTATTGTTTTAGCACCCAATCTGTGGTAATTCGTTACAGCTAACCTAGGAAAGTAATACAAATAGTAAATTCTAACCCAAAAGAGGGGGTGGGGGTAAAAGCACAAAAAGAAAAGAAGTAATACGTTGCACTTAAAATGATCACACAAAAAATACAAAACATAGGAAAGATTTAGCAAAAATTGAAAGCTGTCGCCTTGTTTTGGTGCCATTACAGATGTCTTCATGGGCGCTACATTTATAAAATGAGGATGATCTCTGCTGAAAGCATGGGCTTTGAGAGAGGAGGAGCGCTGCAGAGCTAAAATCCAGTAGAACTGCCCTTGCCCTCACCAGGACAGTCTCACATTTTGGGTACCTAGGCCTCCAGGGAACTGTGGAAGCCACAGTTTCTAACACAGGGCCTACTGTGCTGCTACTTGACCATTTTCACCTCGGACATCCTTGACTGGCAAATACTCAGCTCTCAATTACTATTTGTTGCCCATCAAACTAACCCCGAGAGGCACATATTGGCCTGCTTTAAAAAGCCATATGCTGTCACGGGAAGCTTTGGGGTAGTTGATCTGTAAGGTCTAATGTTTGAGTGTACAAATTATTTGCTTCTATCTCAGCTAAGCCAGCATGCAGCCAACTTTAAGAAAAGGGCTTTCCTAGTCAATGAAGTACTCTCTGTTTCCTGGGCTTCAGCTAAGCCCAGGAATAAACACACTTTAGGGCAAAGCAAAACTCTTCTTTGTCCTGGCTTTTTGCCCATGCCAAGTCAAATGAACAGAAGTCCAAAGGTGATTCATATTTGGCCTTGCTTTGGAGACATCAGGCACGTACACACATCCTCCCCCCCCCACACACACACACCCTACCCAGGTGCTTGTTACTAAGACCTTAATGGCTCAGACCTGGCCCAACTGGTATCCTAATGGGTAAAGGAGGGTGGAAGGAAAGCAAGAGTAAGCCTATTCACAGTTAACCACAAAGCTTGTAGATTTTCAAAATTAAGCCCTCAGGACCATTCTACATTTAACTGCCCAAAATGGACTCGTCAAGGTTTCTGTCAAAGCTGACCCAGAATAAAGCAAAGATTGTAAAATTAACCCCTTGCAATCTAAAGTGAGGACGTGAGAAGTTACTGAACTGAGAGGCAGGGAAGGGGGCTGAAATCCACCCCATTGTTAATTGTTAACCACGTGACCTTCAACAACTCACAGGCTCAATTGACAAGGAATTAAGTCATCCAAGGGGCAACTCCACAAGTCCTCATGCAATGGGCAAACCCTCCCACCACCTTTCCTCACCGCTCTGGTATTCCCACACATGCCTGCATCTGCATACTCTGCCTTTGCACAGACTGTTCCCTCTAGAATGGCCTTCCCAACCCAACACCTCCCTGAGTGTTCAAACCCAACCCTCCCTCCAAGGGACTAAATCCACAGGATTCTACAAAGTTAGAATCCTTCTGGGTCCTTTCAGTTGGAAATAATCTCATTCTTCAGCTCCTATAACACTACCTGTGATAAAATTTGACTCCTTCTCATATTTTAGTTATTTGGGGTATATCTGTTAACAACTCCCTCCTGAGCTTCCAGAAGGTATGTTCTGTCCCTGATTCATCTTTGATCCCTTGTCACTCCTAGCACATGCTCCAATGCCTATGAAAGTTGTCCAAGAACACAGAACTCATTAGTTATAGTTCTTGTTGCTGCAGTTCTTCTTTCCTTTTCATTTGGGTCCAGAATCCCAGAAAACTAATACAGTTGGTTCATGCAAATAACTCCATGTCATGTGACAAAGGAAATTTTACATGCATATTACAAACTGTGGGGTGCATTAATGACTATGCTTTGAAAAGGACAATGGAAAGGAAACCCCACCTGTTATTGTTCAAATGAGCCTGATTCTGGGGAGCAGACATGATATGTGCGACTGCTCTCATCAAAGGACCAAGCAGGTGTACCAGGGATGAGACCTGTATTCTATGCACCTGGTATACTCCTCAGAAGGATATTTGTGAGTTGCTTTGGAAGCTGATTGTGGTGGGAAGAGGGAAATGCTTGCTAAGAAGTTGTTTTAAAAAAAGAATACTTCCCCTCCCACTACGACTCATCCATGCAGCCCAAGCTCAGGTCGGAGGAATTTGAACATCTCTTGAAGAATAATGATTCTGTTTGCCTTTGGAGTCATGACCTGTTTCTTCTAATGAAGACAAACATTATGCTTCAATATCGCGTGAAGAAGTGAGGAAAGTAAGAAGGTTTTGAAAAATGAAACACTTTTATAAATTACCTAATCTTATTGGTTTGGTTTCCCAGGTGTTACCAGCCGCTCCTGCTGGAAGCCTAACGTGGCAAACACCATCCATTTGTCCTCTGATGGCAGATTGGAATGATTTTTAAGGCCATCTCTGTGATTAAAAGCTCAAGAAGCAGCCATAAATTATCCAGCACAGCCATCTATTTACAAATGTCATAAATAATCATAAACATTATATATATCCATAAATAAGTACCACAGAGCTCACCCTTTTCCAGCAATCAGACAAAGGCAGACAGGAAGCTGGGTGGCCCGTTCTGCTGACCCTGGTCTGCCTGGTGAATGAGGTCTTCCACTCTCACTGGAGGAGTCTGGGCAGCTCGAGAAAAATCGACTCAGTGTGCAATCCCATCTTAATGCTCACGCATTAAATGCTGGTAATCAAACACCACTAAGCACCCCCACAGGGCCTAATATTGATTTGCATCCTGGGATTGCTAGTATTTAAGAGCTCTGCTCTGACATCAGACACTGGAATTAGATGGCCTCCTGGCTTCACCATTCACCAGCAAGCTACTTAAAGGAAGTTACTAAAATCCTCACAACCTAGGTTTCCTATGTGTAACTAGGAACAACAGTGCCTCCCCCATAGGATTAGCATATAAATCACCTAGCACAGTGATTGAAGATAAAAAAACAATCGGAAAACAAAAAAATGCTCACTGTTATTATTCCTCAAGTGTGTTTCTTGCTCTGAATGGACCTTGACCTGCTGTGCTGTTTTATGTGGCTTAGAAAACAACTGAGAACAGAGAAGGACACACACACACACACACACACACACACACACACACACACACTGGAGACTACGTGAACAATGTATTTCCTGGTAACATTTGGCTGGGAGCACTTATGAAACTATTATGCTACAGAATGTAGGCTAGCATCCATCCCAACAGGAGAGCCTGAGATAAAGTTTGAGTGCAGTTGTCTACTTGGGGGTGTTATCTCAGAAGGAACATCTGAGGAGACAAAAGGAAAAAATAGGGATGAGAAAAGAACCAACATAAGGCTACATTACTGACCTGACCATGTCGTCCACCAGGAAACAAAAGGGAAACTATTGCTCCATCAGCCCCTAAACTGATAAACTCTCCCTTACCCAACTCTGTGTCCTATGCTTTTCTTGGTCAAGTACCTCAGAATTCAGTCCCGTGAACACTGTCCCAGCTCCTGCTGGTACGCGCTAGCAGATCCTGACGACCCTCTAGGGTACAGTGCCTCGCCTTCCCCATCAGGCCCAGCTTGTCTCCAGCATGGTTATACTGTAACTTAAACCAAGTGCACAACACAGGGAAGGTTCTGGAGAGCAGTTGTTTTGTGTAGAAGAGCCCTATATACAATCTTCAAACAAAGGAGAGTTCTGGTCCCTGATAGGGTAAAGTGGGCCACTTTTCAGGTTTCAAAAGTTTCAGAGGATTCTCAGGATTCACAATTTTGAGGTACAATCTAGATGTTCCTATCCTATGTGGCAAGATTCTTTCTCAACGTTGGTCTAGCCAATCTATATTGGTTGAGAATTAAAACTTTGAAGTGCGTGTGTGTGAAGTGCAATTATTCTTATAGTGAAGCCGTAGGCCTGTTCCTTAGTTTTCTGTACCACCTGGAGTGATCAACTTAACCCAGTTGGCCCTGAGCTTTTTGAGTGTTAAGCTCAGTGTCTCACATATTGGATACACCTTCAGCCCCTAGCAAACTAGGATAGTTGGTCACCCTAGAGATGCCTCCCTCCACCATCCCTGAAGGAGACGAAAGTCTATTTATATGCCACCAAGAAGGCCCTCTGGATTTTATACTTAGCTTTTAGTTTATGGCTAATCCCTTGATTTTTATCTTTTTCCAGAGCATCAATTATGTTTAGCAATAGTTACACACAATTTAACCTTCTTATTTCTCATTACCTGATTGATCACATGTGCTAAATGCATTCTCTTCCAGCAGGACAGTGAAAATTTTAACTTGGCATTATTATGTGGTTATTTGTGCCAGGGGTTATCTATGCTCTAGCTTCCACAGGGATTGGCTCTTCATTGGCAACTAGGGAGCAAGTAATCCAGCTCTAAAATCCCACTCCAACATCTGATTTCATATAGCAGATGGCACCAATTGCTATAAGTCAATCCTGAGATGGAAACTAGCATGCAGGTGAATTATTAGAAAGTGATCTTAGAATTGACACCTGAGGAAGAAGAGGAAGAAAAAAAGGATTGGGTAGAGGGACAAGTGCTGCATTGCATTTTCAATGGAGGATTCAGCTCATCCTACAGTGAGCTATGAAACCAGTCTGACCTTTTAGAGTTGGGGAGCAGGGTCTTTATGCCTGTATAGTAAAGAACTTAGCATTGTCCAAAAAGAAAATTTGCCTTTGTCCTCAGATCGTGGGAGGTCATCTCTAAATCTTTGGAATGTCCAGCCTGATAAAATGTCTCTGTTTACCAAGGGGCGTTGGTCCACTGCGAATAGCCTAACAATATGTTTTGTGGTAGGTATGCTGGGTTATGAGGTATCAACGTGACTGCTAGAGGAGCCGAGACTGCAGTCAGCCATGTGGGAAGTTAATCATGTCCATGTAATGGAGCCCTAAATAAAAACATGTGATGGACACTAAGGCTCAGGTGAGCCTACCTAGTTAGCAATACTCCAAGCGTTTCAACACCAATTGTTGCTGGGGAAATTAGTGCTGTTCGCAATTCCACTGGGAAGGGACAACTGAAAGCTCCTTATGAGGACTCTTCCTGAATCCTGTCCTTGGATGTTTTTTATTTGCACCCTTTCACTGTAACCAACTATAAACATGAGCATAGCAGCTTTCAGTGAGTTGTGTGAGTCTTTCCAATAAATTACTGAAACTGAGGGTGGTCTGAAGACCTTAGAACTCCGCACTCGGCGTGGGAAGTGGGGGCAGTCTTGTGGAAGTGTGCATATCCCTACTTTGATTGGCCATTGGATATGATAGGTATTGCCCCTAGAAGGATGGGAACTTTGGGGGAGGTTTCCTTTCGCCAAGGCAAACCCAAGAGAGCCTGGTGGCTGGGGGTTTTCTGTTCACGTGCTCACAAATTGAAGAATGAAACCCTTCATTTCTGAAGAAGGTTATGGCAAACACATCACAGCATCTGCCCCAGAGGGAAGGGCTTTAGTCATCAGATATGAAGGACTGGATTATATTTCTTTAGACGAGAATAAAAAGATTCACATGGCTACTAAAGGGGAAGGGTGCCTTGGCAAATGTGGAAAAACTTATATCACTCTCTCTTTTTGTTTTTTTGGTTTTTTTTGAATCATGGAAAATGGTGTGCTTGTTTCATGGGAAAAATCTGTGTTGTTGTATGTCCATTCATGATTTTCTGTGACTGTTCTCAACAGCTCACCTACTGGAGTTAGTCATTCAATGTTGACTTCTAATAATAATGGCCAAAAGCATTAGTATAATTAGCATCCATAGCCCCTTGCTGGAACTCCTCTCAGCAACATCCACACAGACTTTAACAATTTTCCCAAAATTTGAGACCTACACATAAAAATCAGAAGCCAACTGACAGCAAGATGGCGGCATAAGGTAAACACCGTAAATGCAGCCGTGAACAACTATTTCAGAATATCCAAGGAAAGAAAACACAGACACCACTCACAACCACAGGAAGGCTGGCTGAGTGAAAATCCTACAACTAGAAAGAATCTGAGACTCGGAGGAGAGGCGGAAGCAAAGTACAGAGGTACGGAGGCGCGCACACGGGCCTCGGGGAGAGGGCTGGCGCCAGAGGACGTGGTTCTTTTCCAAAATGGAGAGAGCCACAAGTTCCCAGCGGCTCTGAACTCCAGTTCCAAGTGAGTTTCTGAGGACCCAGACACCCGGAGAAGGGGGACTGACTGGCACCAGGAGGAAATCCAAAGCGGGTTTCTCTCATCGTTGCTTGTAGCAATTACCGTGGGACACAGAGAACCCGTGTCTCTTAGCGCAGGGCTGAGAAGTGCCATAGCTATTTGCTCCGCCCTGCGCTGCAAACTCCCCGAGGCCCCGCCCCTCCCAAGCTGCGTCAGAGGCTTTTGCATATAAAAGTCTGAGTAGCCTAAGGCAAAGGCTAAATCAACACCTTCTTAAAGATACAAGAGCCAGCCTCACCCAGTGGCCAGAGAGGGACCATACTAAACAAAACTCAGATCCACAAGGAACACACTCGGGGCAGATGCAGTGAGCACAAAAGCCCCACTGAAACAACTCTTGCCCCATAAGGGTGTCTCCAGCACAGAAGTTCTCCCACTATAGACACAGCTGACTCTCATAAACAAGTGGCT